>CM061751.1:204615576-204790573 GCA_030979885.1 Lolium multiflorum
TTCACCTATTTTACTTTTACATGCTCTTTTGATCTATTGCTATCCTTATGTTGCGATTCTGTTGTGTCACGTGTCCTATCCACCTGTTACCTATATGTCCGAGATACACCTCCTCGCCCTACCTATTGTTTGTTGTTTGCCACCTTGCGAGTCGTAGGCGTGTTTAGGCTCTGTTGTTTATCTCGATCGGTATCGGGATATGTTGGGTTGTTGGGAGGTTTTTACATGCTATATCATTTGTTGGAGATAATCACACTTTACTTTATTGTTAACAACTAAAATTGTAAGCGGGGCATCTGTGAGCCCCTTTGCGAAAGCATCGGAACTTTGACTCGCTAATGTCCCCTAGGACCGAGTTCTTGTTATGTGTTCCGATTGAGCGCTCTACCCGTACGTGGGGAGTGGGACCCCCATCACCCACTACCTTTCCTCGAGTCTGTTTATTGGGAGCCACAACCTTGGTTTTATTTGCTCATATGCACGATGCACGATTTACTTCTGTTGCCTTCGGGTGTTTATATTCTGTTATATACTCATATCGTGGAACGATTAGCGACAGCAGGTTGTTCACACTTAGCTTAGCCATTGTCACAAACCTCTGGGTCTGTATCGGAGTACGGCCGAACTTCGTCACGGGTAGCTTAGTGGGGTGGCTCCCCTTAAACTCTCTCTTGCATTGGGAACGGTCTTGATGTGAGACTCCACCTGTAGTAAGTGGGTTCGAGCATGCGTATGGTTATTTGGGCAACCCTGCAGGGTGTACATCTTATCGATAAGCCGTGTCGCGGTTATGGACGACTTGGAATTGTATAGCTTGATCATAGAACAACTTACACCTTATATCCTGTTGCTAATAATTTGCTAATAAAACTTTTTCCAAAAAGTGTGTGTGTGCCTTTGATAGTACCTCTTTGCGAAGGGGGATCGCATCGGCTGTGTTATGTTTGCAGAGTATAGAACTATTATCTTGTGCGCTCTCTTATCTTCTCTGAGTAGACGGATGTTGTAGCGTGTCTCTATTGGATAGTAGCTTTGCTGCCGCTAAACTCCACATATAGCCGGGAGAAGTTTATACCGCCCACCAGTGAGCATAGCTGGTCTTGTCTCGCAAGTACGTGCCAATGGTACTTACCCTCGCCTTCCTTTCTTTTGTCTCCTCCCCCTTTTGTCGGCAACCGATGGCCCGACTTTGACAGGTACGAGATGACGATGTTAGCAAGTTACCCTTCCGGCTTGGCCTGGGCAGGGTTATGGACGCCGCTGGTTATCTTCAGGACTCTTAGTCCAATTTGTATCTTTTCCGTACTCGGACGTATTTGATCTTCTGTATGATTTGGATCTTTGTGTGTGTATTTGTATCTTGACTCGTTGGAGTCGTTGTTGTAATATATGTATCTTGTGGGCTCTATTGTAATCCTGTTGTAATGTTACCGCTCGTGTTAATTCCTCGGCATCACGTGTGTGATTCGTCGCGCACGTCGTGTCGGGGGCTCCCAGAATCGATATCATGCGGATTTGGCGGGATCGCTGGAATCCTCATGGTACCGGTTCCGGGCGTCACAAGTTGGTATCAGAGCCTCAGGTTGACGGTACCCCACTAGTCCAGCCTGTAGGATAACCTGCCAACGGTCGTTGAGTTTAGAGTGTCAAAACTATTTTCTAAAATTCGTTGGATAGTTCTGACTAGCTCTGTTTTTCTCCTTACCTCTATTCTTTCTCATCTTACCTATGCGAGTTTTGAGTCTTCTCTCTTATCTGAGTTTTCCGAGTCTTAGGTTTGACGCGGGTTGGACGACCTTTGCCCCTCACCTGTTAGGTCCGATCTTCGGAGGATCCCGATGGAAGCGCATCATCAACACCGGAACAACGACTTCTTGTTAGTGGTGTCGACCGTTCAGCATGGAGCAAGAATTCTTGTTAGTGGTGTCGAGGAGATCGGCATGTCGCCTAAAGACTCGATAGTTTAACCAACTCCCCCGTACCTTGAGGTGGAACCTCGGGGCGAGGTTCCTTGTTAGTGGTGTCGATTGTAACGGCCCAGGGTAGCACCCCTATTAGATTGCTTGTGCGTTTTCTTTGGTGCATTATCATGCAACATGCATCATATCATCCACCATATTTTATCAAATAAATTATTTATGAATGAAAACTATTTTGAGTTCCCCCCCTCTCTCGTATGGTTTATAAAATAAACCTTCCCTATAGTTATGTTTTATTTAAAAAAAAAGGATTTACAAAACCAGTTTTTAACCCAAAGAGAAAATGATGTTTTAAAAGAAAAAGAAACCCTAACCCCTCTATCAGGCCACATCTCTCCCCTGGCCTTTTTCCTCCCCACCACAGCAGCCCACCTAGCTAACCACCCCGGCGGCCTGCCTCTCTCCTTCCACCGTGCGGCCCCGTGCCACTTCGCAGCCCAGCCCGCCTGGACCGAAGCGGTATGCTCCTTCTCCCGTGGTCATCGTCCTCGCTTTGCAGGTCACGAGCACGCCATGTGCGTGAGGCTTGCCGTGGTCCTCACCATCCCAACCACTCCGCACCACCACCTGCTCCCCTCCCCTCTCTTTATCCCCTGGAAACCCTAGCGCCCTCCTCATCCTCCCACCTGCCGCCGCCCCTCCCTTTTCCCTCTCGTTTCCTCCTTCTCTGTGAGCACCCCGTGAACCACCGCCGCTTGCTCGACGTCGCCCGCTCGATTTCGGCCACCCCGAGCCTCGCCGCAACCACCAATCGACGTGCCTCATCCTCCTCGTCATCCTCCCGGAAGGAATCGTCCCCGCGTGCCTCGTATCACCGCCAGTTTCGCCGTTCCTCTCCCTCCCCGGCGGGAGAAGATCTTCAATTCCGGCGAGCACAGTGCACCTCCGGCCACACCGAGCCCACCTCGAGCCTCAGGGTAAGGTTGCGAACCTCCTGGACACCGTGGTTTTCCTCCTCGCGTCTTGTTTCCTCCTTCTCACGGTGTTGCCGACACCGTTCGCCGCAGATCATCGCCGCCGCCGCTCTCCGGCGACCTCCTCCTGGCGGCGCCTCTCCCTCTTGGTCCGCGCCGACGAGACGAGTTGAACACGCCCACGCGCGCATCCTGGAGACCTCCTCACCGCCCGCGCCTGCGACGCCAGGGCGCGGTGACCGCCAGCACCTGCGACGCGAGCGGCATCTGGCCTGCGCGCAAGCTTCGCCACCGTGGCGGCCACGTCAGCGCCGGGGCCCCACCTGTCAGCCGCTCGGGGTAGAACCCCCTCGGTGAGAAAAACCTACCCCCAACCCAGATCTACCTTTTTGCAAAGTAGCCCCTGGCAGTTTCAACACCCTAACCCGCGGTCCTCTAGCGGAAGCTATTCTACAAAACCCCCTGCACGTTTCTCAAAGTAACCCGGGGTCCTCCCCCCTCAAATCATTTTCGGGTCCTTCCCCAATTAAATAAAATCTGTTTATCTATTTTAAATAATAAAAACTAATCTGTTAATAACTTTTAATCTGTAACTCGAAATAAAATGTTTTATATATGAAAATTGATCAGAAAAATGTGTTGAACATGAATATGCCATCCATACATCTGTTTGCATCTTGCATCATGTCGCTCGTGGATAGCCGTGTATGTTCAACTAACATATATGCGGAGTATTTCGGACACCGACTAGGGTTTCCCCGCTCCGTTTAATATTGAAGTAGCACATCCTTGACATGCTATGCCATGCTAACCAACACTTAAATTTGTCGGTAGAAAAATAACTCGAACCTAATAATTGTTTGCCCGGACTCCGGTTTCGCTTAATTGGATAAGTTGCATTGCCGCATCATGTTTGCCATGCCATGCATATCTTATCATGATCATGCCGATTCTTCTTTCGTAGTAGTAAATGGTGCATCCGTTGTTTGTTATAGTGCTTTGCTTCTTCACATATAGGATCACGAAGTGGTGTTGTGAGATACGACAAGTGCTTCTGCAGCTTTTCACAGGCGTGCCCACCCCTTCACCTATTTTACTTTTACATGCTCTTTTGATCTATTGCTATCCTTGTATTTGCGATTCTGTTGTGTCACGTGTCCTATCTGTTACCTATATATCAGATACACCTCCTCGCCCTACCTATTGTTTGTTGTTTGCCAGCCTTGCGAGTCGTAGGCGTGTTTAGGCTCTGTTGTTTATCTCGATCTGTTATCGGGATATGTTGGGTTGTTGGGAGGTTTTTACATGCTATATCATTTGTTGGAGATAATCACACTTTACTTTATTGTTAACAACTAAAATTGTGGAGGCATCTTTGCGCCTTGCAGCATCAGAACTTTGACTCGCTAATGTCCCCTAGGACGAGAGTTCTTGTTATTTGTTCCGAGATTGAGCGCTCTACCCGTGCGTGGGGGAGTGGGACCCCATCACCCACTACCTTTCCTCGAGTCTATTTATTGGGAGCCACAACCTTGGTTTTATTTGCTCATGCACGATGCACGATTTACTTCTGTTGCCTTCGGGTGTTTATATTCTGTTATGTACTCATATCGTGGAACGATTAGCGACAGCAGGTTGTTCACACTTAGCATAGCCGTTGTCGCAAACCTCTGGTCCGTATCGGAGTACGGCCGAACTTCGTCACGGGTAGCTTAGTGGGGTGGCTCCCCTTAAACTCTCTCTTGCATTGGGAACGGTCTTGATGTGAGACTCCACCTGTAGTAAGTGGGTTCGAGCATGCGTATGGTTACATTTGGGCAACCCTGCAGGGTGTACATCTTATCGATAAGCCGTGTCCGCGGTTATGGACGACTTGGAATTGTATAGCTTGATCATAGAACAACTTACACCTTATATCCTGTTGCTAATAATTTGCTAATAAAACTTTTTCCAAAAAGTGTGTGTGTGCCTTTGATACCTCTTTGCGAAGGGGGATCGCATCGGCTGTGTTATGTTTGCAGAGTATAGAACTATTACCTTGTGCGTCTCTTATCTTCTCTGAGTAGACGGATGTTGTAGCGTGTCTCTATTGGATAGTAGCTTTGCTGCCGCTAAACTCCACATATAGCCGGGTGAAGTTTATACCGCCCACCAGCGAGCATAGCTGGTCTTGTCTCGCAAGTACGTGCCAATGGTACTTACCCTCGCCTTCCTTTCTTTTTGTCTCCTCCCCTTTTGTCGGCAACCGATAGCCCAAGAACTTTGTGGTACGGATAATGACGTTAGCAAGGTTACCCTTCGGCTTGGCCTGGGCAGGGTTTTATGGACGCCGCTAGTTATCTTCAGGACTCTTAGTCCAATTTGTATCTTGTCCAGTACTCGGATGTATTTGATCTGTATGATTTGGATCTTTCTATTATGTATTTGTATCTTGACTCGTTGAGTCGTTGTTGTAACTATGTATGTATCTTGTGGGCTCTATTGATGTTACCGCTCGTGTTGTGTTAATTCCTCTGTTATCACGTGTGTGCTTCGTCGTCGTGTCGGAGGGCGTCTCTGAATCGATATCATGCGGATTTCGGCGGGATCGCTGGAATCCTTATGGTACCGGTTCCGGGGCGTCACACTACATGTATCATTTTCCAATTCCAACCATATAACAATTTAACGAAGAAGAAACTTCGCCATGAATACTATGAGTAGAAACTAAGGACACCACCATCCATATACTGCTGTGGGCCCGTGTCTCTCTACTCACACAATATGAATGCTAGGATCCATTTATTCAAACAAAAGAAACAAAAACAAAAACAAACCAGCGCTCCAAGCAAAGCATAAGATGTGATGGAATAAAAATAATTTTATTTTGTCAGGAACACGATAAGTATTTGTCGATGAAGAAGGATGCCTTGGGCATCCCAAGCTTAGACGCATGAGTCTTCTTGATATATGCAGGGGTGAACCACCGGGCATCCCCAAGCTTAGAAACTTGTCCCTCTCCTTGATCATGTTGCATCATACTCCTCTCTTGATCCTTGAAAACTTCTACCACATCACGAAATAACTCATTAGAGGGTTAGTGCACTATATAAAAAGTAACATGTTCAGAGGTGACATAATCATTCTTAAAACTTCTGGACATTGCATAAAGCTACTGGACATTAATGGATCAAAGAAATTCATCCAACAGAGAAAAAGAGGCAATGCGAAATAAAAGGCAGAATCTGTCAAAACAGAACAGTTCGTATTGACAAATATTATCACCAGACTTACTCAAATGAAAATGCCCAAATTGAATGAAAATTTGAGTACATATCTGGGGATCACGCACGTAGAATTGGCATATTTTCTGAGCTACCTACAGAGAAGGCAGGTCGGAATTCGTGACAGCAAAGAAATCTGAAACTGCGCAGTAATCAAATCTAGTATGAACTTTACCATCAACGTACTTGTCACAATAAAACACTAAACTAAGATAGGGAGAAGGTTGCTGCAGTAGTAAACAACTTCCAAGACACAAATATAAAACAAAGTACTGTAGCAAAATAACACATGGGTTATCTCCCAAAGAAGTTCTTTCTTTATAGCCATTAAGATGGGCTTAGCGATTTTTAATGATGCACTTGCAAGAAAATAGTATTTGAAGCAAAAGAGAGCATCAAGAAGCAAATTAAAAGCATATTTAAGTCTAACATGCTTCCTATGAAAAGGAACCTTGTAGTATACAAATAAATTCATGAAGAGCAAAATGACAAACATATAAGAAGATAAAACAAGTGTAGCTTCAAAATTTCAGCACATAGAGAGGCATTTTAGTAATATTAGAAATTTCTACAACCATATTTTCCTCTCTCATAATAACTTTCAGTAGCAACATGAGCAAACTCAATAATATAACTATCACATAAAGCATTCTTATCATGAGTCTCATGCATAAAATTATTACTCTCCACATAAGCATAATCAATTTATTAGTAATAGTGGGAGCAAATTCAACAAAAGTAGCTATCATCAAATATAGGAGGCAAAGTATCATCAAGTAGATTTCCTCCTCAATGCTTGGGGACTAAAAAGATCATGAAAACCGGCCACAAGCTTAGAACTTTCTATATTATTATCAACAATGGTGTTCAAGCGTTCATACTAATATTACTACCGGCATGCAAATAAGATTCCATAGGTTTTAATTTTCGCATCAAACAATCCATGTTTTTAAGAAGAAACATAAATAGAAGCTCATTCTTGTCATTATGCCAAACTAGTGTAAACAAGAAACAAAAAGATGCAATTGCGGGATCTAAAGGAAATAGCTTCGAGGACAGCGGCGAAAATAGCTTAGTAGCCGAGATCGGTCTTGAGTACACTTTACCTTTCCTACGACAACGGCGCCCGAGAAAATAGCTTGATGTCCCGCCCCTCCCTTTTCTTGTAGGCAGTGTTGGGCCTCAGGCGACGTTTGTACAGCAGCAAGTTTTTCCCTTAAGTGGATCACCAAGGTTTATCGATCAGGGGGGAAGAGGTCAAAGATATCCCTCTCATGCAACCCTGCAACCACAAAGCAAAGAGTCTCTTGTGTCCCCAACACACCTAATAGGTGTACTAGTTAATGAAGAGATAAGTGAAATAGAATTAGTATGAATAAGTATGGCGACAACAACGGTGCGAGAAAAATAGCTTGCTGGCGTGTAGTTGATGGGGGTAGTATTGCGGCAGTAGTAGCGCAGTAAAACAGTAAACGAGCAGCGATAGCGTGTTTGGAACAAGGCCTAGGGATTAGACTTTCACTAATGGACACTCTCAACATTGATCACACATAACAGAATAGATAAATGCATACTCTACACTCTTGTTGGATGATGAACACATTGCATTAGGATTACACGAACCCTCAATGCTAGGGTTAACAAGCTCCACAATTCAATGTTCATATTTAAATAACCTTAGAGTGCATGAAAGATCAATAAGACTAAACCAAGTACTAACATAGCATGCACACTGTCACCTTCATGCTAAGAAAGGAGGAATATATCAAATCAATACTATCATAGCAATAGTTAACTTCATAATCTACAAGAGATCATAATCATAGCATAAACCAAGTACTAACACGGATGCACACACTGTCACCATTACACCGTGTGAATAAAACTACTTTAATAACATTGCTAAAGTAGCACATAGATAAATTGTGATACAAAACACATTGCAATCATAAAGAGATATAAATAAGCCTTCACTATGCCATTCCTAACAGTGAATAAGTATTCTGTGAAATATAGCCTAAGAGACCCATACGGTGTCACACCCTTGTAAAAATTGGGGACAAGAGTCTCAGGAGATCACATAAGTAAAATTCCCTTGACTAGCATAATGACATCTAGATTACAAACATCATCATATGAATCTCAATCATGTAAGGCAGCTCATGAGATTATTGTATTGAAGCACATAGGAGAGAGATGAACCACATGGCTACCGGTACAGCCCCGCGAGCCTCGATGGAGACTACTCCCTCCTCATGGGAGCGGTGATGAAGATGGCGGTGAGATGGCAGCGGTGTCGATGGAGAAGCCGGGGGCACTTCCCCGTTCCGGCGGCGTGCCGGAACAGAGACTCCTGTCCCCCAGATCTTGGCCCCGCGATGGCGGCGGCTCTGGAAGGTTACTGTGGGTTTCGCTCGGTACTCGGGGTTTCGCGACGGAGGGCTTTAAATAGGCGAAAGGCAAGGTCAGAAGGGGTCTGGGGCCACCACACTATAGGGCGCGCGGGCCCCCCTTGCCGGCCTAGGTTTGGTGGCCTGTGCCCCCTCTCTAAGCGGTTCGTGTGTTGGATGCTTAGGGCAAAATAGGAACACAGGGTGATTTACCGTCCGATTAGAGAATATTTCGTTACTAGGATTTCTGAAACCAAAAACGACAGAAAACAGGAGCGGCAACCGGCATCTTGTTATTAGGTTAGTTCCAGAAAATGCACGAATATGACATAAAGTGTGCATAAAACATGTAGATAACATCAATAATGTGGCATGGAACATAAGAAATTATCGATACGTCGGAGACGTATCAGAGATCAAGACACGCTGCAAGGGAAGTCTCTCACACCCAATCTCTTTATTTTGTTTATTGTCTTGCTTTACTTTATTTTATTTTCTGTTTTGTTTGCTTTCTTTATATCAAAAACACAAAAAGTTAGTTACTTATGCGTGTAGGTGACACGTCCGTTGGGAACCCCAAGAGGAAGGTGTGATGCACACATCAGCAAGTTTCCCTCGGTAAGAAACCAAGGATTAATCGAACCCAACAAACACGTTGAAGGTTGATGGCGGAGAAGTGTAGTGCGGCGCAACACCGGTGAAGGCGCCAACGTGGAACTGCACAACACAAATCACGAGACTTTCTTTAGCATGTGATGAGGTTGTCAATCTCTGACTGCTTTGTAAACAAAGGATTAGATGTATAGATTGTTTGCATGATGTTTGCGAAGAACAATAAAGAACAATTGCAATAGATTGTATGCGAGATGTAAAGAATAGGACCGGGTCACGGTTCACTAGTGGTGTCTCTCCCATAAGATAGCAGATGTTGGGTGAACAAATTACAGTTGGGCAATTGACAAATAAAGAAGGCATAACAATGCACATACATATATCATGATGAGTACTATGAGATTTAATCGGGGCATTACGACAAAGTACATAGACCGCTATCCAGCATGCATCTATGCCTAAAAGTCAGCCCGGGTTATCATCCGAACCCTCTCCGGTATTAATTGCAAGAAGCAGGACAATTGCATTAAGTATGGTGCGTAATGTAATCAACACAAATATCCTTAGACCAAGCATCGATGTTTTATCCCTAGTGGCAACGACGCTTATCCACAACCTTAGAACTTTAAGTCACTGCCCAGGGTTAATGGAGGCATGAACCCTATCGAGCATAAATACTCCCTCTTGGAGTGCAGAGTAAAAACTTGGGCCAGAGCCTCTAATAGTAATGGAGAGCATGCAAGAACATAAATAACATATATGATAGATTGATAATCAACTTCACATAGTATTCAATATTCATCAATCGGATCCCAACAAACACAACATGTAGGATTACAAATAGATGATCTTGATCATGATAGGCAACTCACAGATCTAACATGATAGCACAATGAGGAGAAGACGACCATCTAGCCCTGGCGTGTCGCCGTGAACTACTCACACATCAATCGGAGGCGATCATGGCGATGAAGAGACCTTCGGAGATGATTCCTCTCCGGCGAGGGTGGAAGCGATCTGAATCCCCGGTTGGGATTGGCGGCGGCGTCTCTGGAAGGTTTCGTATATTGGTCTCGGTACTGGGGTTTCGCAACGGAGGCTTTAAGTAGGCGGAAGGGCAGGTCGGGGGGCCACACGGGGGCCCCACACGCCCGACCCGCGCGGCCAGCACCTCGGCCGCGCCTGTTGTGGCGACGCCTCGTGGCCCCACTTCGTAAGTCCTCCGGTCCTCTGGAAGCAGTGAAGAAGAGGAGCCTACAGAGGCGTTGATTTCGTCCAATTAGAATATTTCCTTACTAGGATTTCAGAACCAACACTTGATGAAAATAGCAATTGGCTCTTCGGCATCTCGTCAATGAGTTAGTTCCGGGAAAATGCATAAATATGATATATAATGTGTATAAAACATGTGAGTGTCATCTATTAAAGTAGCATGGAACATAAGAAATTATAGATACGTTTGGGACGTATCTAGCATCCCCAAACTTAGTTCCTATATTACCTCGAGGTAGGTAAAAAGCAATCTTTCAAGATAATTTACAGTGACATGCTATCATGAAATCTTGATCATATTGTAAAGCATATGAGATGAATGCAGCGATTGAAGCAATGATGAAGATAATAAGGGGTAAACAAATGAATCATATAGCAAAGACTTTCATGAATAATACTTTCAAGACAATCATCAACAGACCTGCATAAGAGTTACTCATAAAGCAATAATTCAAAGTAAAGGCGTTGAAGCAACACAAAGGAAAGATATAAGTTTCAGCGGTTGCTTTCAACTTCAACATATATATCTCATGGATAATTGTCAACAACAAAGCAATATAATAAGTGCAATAAGTAAACATGTAAGAATACGGCACACAATTGATACAAGTGTTTATACAGGAGGACGAGGTAAAGTGACTCAACAATAAAGTAAAAGATAGGCCCATCGCGAGGGATGCATTGATTACTATGTTTGTGCTAGAGCTTTTCATTTGAAAACAAGAAACAATTTTGTCAACGGTAGTAATAAAGCATATGAGTTATGTATGAGATATCTTATAAGTTGAAAGCCTCATACATAGTATACTAATAGTGCTCGCACCTTGTCTAAGTAGCTTGGGTTAACACGGATTATCATTGCATAGCATATGTTTCAACCAAGTGTCCGGGGTACCTCTATGCCGCTGTACAAGGTCTAAGGAGGAAATCTCGCATTGGATTTCTCGCTTTTGATTATTCTCAACTTGAGTTCATTGAGACAACATAGACAAGAGATAATGGACTCCTCTTTAATGCATAAGCATTCAACAACGGTTAATATTCTCATAAAGGATTGAGGATTAGTGTCCAAACCGAAACTTCCACCATGAATCATGGCTTTAGTTAAGCGGCCCAATGTTCTTCTCCAACAGTATGCATTCTCAAACCATTTGATCATGAAAATCGCTCTTACTTCAGACAAGACAGGACATGCATACTAACTCACATGATATTCAACAAAGGTAAAAGAGTTGATGGCGTCCCCCGGAAACAACATGGTTACCGTTCAACAAGCAACTTATTAAGAAATAAGACACATAAGTACATATTCTTCACCACAATAGTTTTTAAGGCTATTTTGTCCCATGAGCTATATATTGCAAATGCAAAGAATGGAAATTTTAAAGGTAGCACTCAAGTAATGTACTTTGGAATGGCGGAGAAATACCATGTAGTAGGTAGGTATGGTGGACACAAATGGCGCATGGTTATTGGCTCAAGGATTTGGATGCATGAGAAGAATTCCCTCTCAATACAAGGCTAGGCTAGCAAGGTTGTTTGAAGCAAACTCAAGTATAAAAGGTACAGCAAAGCTTACATATGAACATATTGTAGCTATTATAAGACTTTACATTGTCTCCTTGTTGTTCAAACACCTCAACAAGAAAATATCTAGACTCTAGAGATCAATCATGCAAACCAAAATTTTAACGAGCTCTATGTAGTTATTCATTAATGAGTACAAGATACATTATATGATGCAGAAGCTTAAACATGATCTATATGAGCCAACAATTTGCCAAGTATCACATTATTCAAGACATTACCCCAATTGCATTTTCCGTTCCAACCATATAACAATGAATGGAATAGCAACTTTCGTAATGAACATTAAAGATAAAGCTAAGAACATATATTTTCATATGCAACAGTGGGAGCGTGTCTCTTCAAACAAAGAATGCTGGGATCCGATCTTATTCAAACAAACAAAAATAAAAACAAAAACAAAACGACGCTCCCAAAACCGACGCTCCAAGATGTGACGGAATAAAAATATAGTTTCACTAGAGGAACCTGATAAGTTGTCGATGAAGAAGGGATGCCTTGGACATCCCCAAGTTTAGATGCTTGAGTCTTCTTAAAGTATGCAGGGATGAACCACGGGGGCATCCCCAAGCTTTGACTTTTCACTCTTCTTGATCATATTGTATCATCCTCCTCTCTTGACCCTTGAAAACTTCCTCCACACCAAACTCGAAACAAACTCATTAGAGGGTCAGTGCATAATTCATATATTCAGAAGTGACATAATCATTCTTAACACTTATGAACATTGCACAAAGCTACTGAAAGTTAATGGAACAAAGAAATCCATCTAACATAGCAAAACAGGCAATGCGACATAAAAGGCAGAATCTGTCAAAACAGAATAGTTCGTAAAGACGAATTTTAAAGTGGCACCAGACTTGCTCAGATGAAAATGCCCAAATTGAATGAAAGTTGCGTACATATCTGAGGATCACGCACGTAAATTGGCAGATTTTTTTGAGTTCTACAGAGAATTCTGCCCAGATTCGTGACGGCAAGAAATCTGTTTCTGCGCAGCAATCCAAATCTAGTATTGGCTTTACTATCAAAGACTTTACTTGGCACAACAATGCAATAAAATAAAGATAAGGAGAGGATTCTACAGTAGTAAACAACTTCCAAGACTCAAATATAAAATAAAGTACGAAGTAAAATAATGGGTTGTCTCCCATAAGCGCTTTCTTTAACGCCTTTTAGCTAGGCGAGAAAGTGTGTATCAAGTATTATCAAGAGATGAAGCATTACCTCGGGCATTGCGCCCACCTTTCTTATTCTTTTTCTTACCCTTTGATTTAGGGAATACATGTCTACCTCCTGGTGTAGAGGTGAATTTTAGGGTGCCTTCTCCCACATTTATGACTGCTCCCAATAGTTTCAGCAGGGATCTTCCGAGTGTGATTTATCCTGTTCCTACACATTCAATAACAAGATAATTAGTGGATATTGTTCTTCCAAGAATGGTTGTATGCACACCCTCGGCTATTCCCTTAGGGATTATAACCGAGTTATCAATAAGAGTTATTCCTTCTCCCCTTCAACGAGTCCCCAAAGTGTCAAAGATTCATAAATACTCTTGAGCATAAGGCAAAATTCAGACATAATATCACAATTGGCATGAAAAGTTTTACCACCAATGACAACTTTAATAGTAGGGTCCCATGTTGAAGGTTCAGAGTTCACTAAAACTTGATCAAGACGGTTACGAATATAACTATAATTTTCTTTTAACCAAGATGCACTTGTCTCAAGAGTGTTTAATCTAGGGATTTCTATTTTCGTGCCCCTGGCTCCTTAGTTGTGCTCAGTTTTCCCCAGCCCCTTAGTTTTTCCTCAGTTTTCCCCAAAACCTTGTCTGAAACCCGCAGAAGGAGCTCGGACGGAAGGAATCCCGTTAGTTGACGTTGGTTGGTGCGCAAGTGGGGCCGCTGACGGTGCCCGCAGTGGACACGTCTTCCTTATCCAGATCATCGTGGGACCACAACTTGTCACGTTAAGTGCGGGACCCACGACTTACCCGGTGAGGTTGCAAAATGGGAGCCCGAGCCGACCCCAGCGCCCGTGCCCGTGCCATTGCTTCCCCTTTCTTTCTCCGCGCCCCATTGTTCTTCTTCCTCCGCAGTGCCCCTGCTTGGCGGGTGATGTCTAGTTTCTCTTCGACCTCCCGTTCTTCATGGCCGCGGTATGGACCCGCGCCTTTGACAAGATGCCACCGGCGCACGGGAGCCTGCAAACGGTCGATACATGCAAAACCATTTGAAGCGCAGCCGTGGACGTGAGTTAAGTTGCATGCGAGCTTGCCATATAGAGGGGGATAAGGTTAGATCTGGCTCCAATTTCTCTGTTTTCTCTCGATTTTCTTGTTATTCCCTCGAATTTGGGATTTAGGGTTCACGTTGTTGTTTTAGATCTTGAAAAAATGCAGGCATTTCGAGTGGATCGATGTGTACGTTTAGAGGCTTCAATTGCAAGAATCAATTGGCGCTATTGGGCGCAATTTGGGAGGGGGGACTTGTTGTAGAGAATGCGGCGAGAGGAGCCGTTCCGATTATACCTAATGCTCCCAATGCAGAACTGGTGGAAGTGAAGGGAGAACTGAAAAAAATGAACAAGCAGTTAAGGCAATGATCGAGTTGAAGAAGCAAGCTAATCTGATGGCTGGTTTTTTTGTTGTATAATTACGATCGGATTCTTATCATTGCTCACGAGGCGCTAGAAGTTGTTACAAGGGATACCTTACAAATCCATTATTCAGTTACATGTACTTGTAGTTGTTTTCAAAGTTAGTGTGTGCATTCACGAAATTACCAACTATATTCCCTAAAAGAAAAGGAAAGCTAAAGATAGTTGATAATTGTTAGAGGGTGACAAATAATGCAATCACCGAAATCCGCAAATATGTATGCCTCGTGTTTATACCAAAATTATACACAGTTTTAGGCCGTTTCAAAATACCAATACCATATCCCAAACTATATTCCCTAAAGAAAAGGACAGCTAAAGATAGTTGATAATTGTTAGAGGGGTGACAAATAATGCAATCACAGAAATCCGCAAATATGTATGCCTCATGTTTATAACAAAATTATACCACTATTTAGGCCGTTTCAAAATGGGATCCCTTTCAAAATAGGGTCCCTTCAAAATACCAATACAATATCCCAAACTATATTCCCTAAAAAGAAAAACTAAAGATAGTTGATAATTGTTAGAGGGGTGACAAATAATGCAATCATCGAAATCCGAAATATGTATGCATCATGTTTATAACAAAATTATACCACTTTTAGAGCCCTTTCAAAATACCAATACTATATCCCAAACTATATTCCCTAAAAGAAAAGGGCAGAGCTAAAGATAGTTGATAGCAATCACCAATTCGCAAATATGTATGCCTCATGTTTATAACAAAATTATACCACTTTTAGGCCGTTTCAAAATACCAATACTATATCCCAAACTATATTCCCTAAAAAGAAAAGGACAGCTAAAGATAGTTGATAATTGTTAGAGGGGTGATAAAATAATGCAATCACCGAAATCCGCAAATATGTATGCCTCATGTTTTTACCCAAACCTATATCCCAAACTATATTAAGTGGCAAACTCGTCATTGCATTCTCCACCGACAGAGAGAGAGAGAGAGATGGGTGGCCACGAAGAGAGAGAGAGAGAGACAGAGGTTGCCACGAAGAGACGGATAGGGGTATACTGCCCGTTAGATCAGTGGATCAACGGTTCGTGGAGTCGATCCGTGTGACAACGGCTCAACCAATCAGGATAAGTTTGGGCTTCTCGGAGCATTTGTGATACTTGAGGGCAAAGCTGAGTAGTACTAAGAATCCAAGGGCACATAAATAGTAAATAGACTAAGGGATTCCAACAAAAGAATTACAAAATGAAAAATGTGTGTTTGTACAATATAATTCATATTGGGCTACATCAAATTATTTGCAATTCAAATATACATAAGAGTGTGACAATTATGGCATCATTTAGACAAACTATGTTTTGGGAAAGATGTTTTGGAAAGGGGTTTGGGTGGAAAACCAATCATCTTCATAGCTACACTAGTGATTCTGAGAAGTGGCAATTTGTGGTAAAACTTTATTTATATATGTTTGTTAAGGTTTTCTAGGTGGCAGGTTGCGTAGGAAGACTCCATGAGTAGTTGCCACTATGTTTTTATTTATTTTGGATTTTTTTGCGCATGAAATGACTCAATTAGCTATGTTAATCTCATTTGTTGACTCTGCGACCGGCTATGAGGGTGGCGAGTATGTGCACTTGCCGGTCCTAAGTCCTCGAGGAAAGCGAGTACGAGATAAAATTTCTGTATAAGGCTTGAGGTTATAATTGAGTACACCAAACGTCCCAGAGTTAGACTCGTGTAGCGGTGCATGCGCTGCAGCCGTGCATAGCGGCCGCGTGTTGCGGTACCCGCCACGTTCGTTTTATAGAGCCCCTCTTTCTCTCCCTCGACGCACGTTCTCACTGGCTCACTGCACCTCTCCTATCCCATCATCTTCTCACAACCGAAGAAAAAACCCCGAAGAAAACCGCCGGCGATGGAGGAAGAATGAGATGCCCATTGTCGGCACATCGGCCGCCGCCCCGTCCGGGCCTGTCGCTGCTTCCAACGTGCGACCGGCGGATCGGCCGCCGCCCCGTCCGGCCCCTGTCCCGCTTCCAACGTAGCAGCCGGCGGATCGCCGCCCCCGTCAGGCCCCTGTCGCTGCTTCCAACGTAGCGGCCGGCGCATCGACGCCGCCCGCGAGTCCCCCGTCGCTTGGGACCGTACGAACGATGCAGTACAACGGCAGGAGAACCCCTACGACACCGGCATCGTCGACAACGAGCCGGAGGTAACCCTTTGTTCCCTTGTTCTTATCTCATTTCAATCATTTTGTGTTAGATCTAGCGTTATTACGGTTCGTCTGTTCCTAGTTCAATCCTTTTGTGTTAGATCTTGCGTTATTACTGTTCATCTGTTCCTAGTTTGATCCTTTTGTGTTAGATCTTGCGTTATTAGTGTTTGTGATTTGCTTTTGTTTAAGATTTGTGCGATGGTGATGAATATTTGGGCATAAATTGATTCAGGTTTGGTCAGTAAACAATTGGTGTGTACAAATTTGTTGTGCATGATCTTTGGTTCTTGACTCAAATCCTGGATATAAGTGTGTCCAATGTAACTGAGGCTACCTCTTTTTCGAGCCCATAGTATCATGCATGATTTTTGTTCCTCTCTGTTCCATCATCGTTGCAATTGACTCCCGTTTTTTTGCACGATCTTTGGTGCTACGTGACTGGGTGCGGGCGGCGACGTCGACGGCGGCAGCAGTCCTTCCACACCAGACTCGTCACGTCCTCGGGAGGCTGCGGTCAGAGACGATGGCCCCTTTGCTCGAGCATTTACAAGTGCCCCTGCAACGAAGCTCCGCGCCACCGACTTCAACACCCTGGTGAACCATGCTGAATCCATTGGCAGATGTGGCGCTAGAGTTGGAAGGACCGTGAACGTGCATGCGTACATGGCCAAACACAAAGCACTTGGGATTCACCTGCGCAACCTCCAAGCGAGTCACACGCGCCACCGGAGCGTTGACTGCCTCTTTACTCTGTATGTGACTGCTCTATCTGTAGAGCAGCTTAAATTCATGTAAAATGTAACCTTATGTTGGATCTAACGGTACTACTTTTGGATCTGTCCTGAATATATCTATGCTATGTTGGTTGCTGTATGCAGCTTATCTATATTTTCTCTCTGGATTTGTGCCCTAGATTTCCTGCCTGATTGGGTAAAAACGAAGGCATAAAGAAATGAATGGCGTTAAAAAACAGAAGGACAAGCTGCTCTAGATTTGCTACCAATTTGGGCTATCAAATATGAATGAGATCGAGCGAGAGAGAGGAAAAAGGTACATTGAAAGCAATCTGGGCGAAAGAGACGAAACCACTCGTGCTCCCGTCCGGGACACACGGCTCCACACGCTACGGCCCCACAAACATGGTCTCGTCCTGTCCCACGGTCCCTTCCTACCAGCCCCACACGACGCGGTCCCACACGGCGCGACCCCACAAACGACACGACCCACTCGTCGGCACGGAACGGTCAACTTAACGGATTCCTTCCGTCTTGTGAGGGTTTGAGACAAGGGCTTGGGGAAAACTGAGGAAAAACTAAGGAGCTGGGAAAACTGAGTACAACTAAGGACCTGAGGGCACGAAAATAGAAATCCCTTTTTTTATAGATGCTAATAAGAGCTGATTCAAAGTTATTAGCTAAACTATGTGATGCAACTAATTTTTTTATGGCATTAAAATCTTGATCACCATCGCAATGAAGGAAATCTCCTCCCACTACGGCATCTAAGGCATATCTATAAGCGAATTAAATTTAAAATAAAAATTACTAAGAGCAAACTTAGAGTCATTTGAGGTTCAGCTTTACGATAAGAAAAATTCTGGACCAAGCATCTTTAAAACTCTCCTCATCCCCTTGTTTAAAAGTGAAGAAGTGAAGAACTTTCCAGTGCGAGCTAGACATGATAACAGAAGTAAAAATGCAAGTAACTAATTTTTTGTGTTTTTAATATAGAGAACAAGACGATAAATAAAGTAAAACTAGCAACTAATTTTTTTGTGTTTTGATATGGCAGCAAACAAACTAGTAAATAAAATAAAGCAAGACAACAAAGTAAAGAGATTGGAAGTGGAGACTCCCCTTTTGGCGTGTCTTGATCTCGAGCAGCGCCAGAAATTTGCTTGATGCGTGTAGTTGACACGTCGTTGGGAAC
This sequence comes from Lolium multiflorum, assembly GCA_030979885.1. Lineage (NCBI taxonomy): Eukaryota > Viridiplantae > Streptophyta > Magnoliopsida > Poales > Poaceae > Lolium > Lolium multiflorum. The sequence goes on from CM061751.1 coordinate 204,634,370, forward strand.
CCCAAGAGGAAGGTGTGATGCGCACAGCGGTTTCCCTCATAAAAACCAAGGGTTTAATCGAACCAGTTAAGTCAAGAAGCACGTTGAAGGTTGATGGCGGAGGAGTGTAGTGTGGCGCAACACCCACAGTTAGTAATAGCGTGGAACTGCATAACACAATCACGAACTTTGCTAGCATTAACCGGTAGGTTGTCCAATCTCAGAGCTTCTTGTAAACAAATGATTAGATGTATAGTGTGGATGATGATGTTTGTTTTACTTGGCGTGATAGAGAACAATTGCGGTAAATTGTATTTTGGATATAAGAATATGGCCAGGGTCCCATGAGTTCACTGATGGTGTCCTCTCCATAGATATACAGATGTTGGGTGAACAAATTACAGTTGGGCAATTGACAAATAAAGAAGGCATAACAATGCACATACATATATCATGATGAGTACTATGAGATTTAATCGGGGCATTACGACAAAGTACATAGACCGCTATCCAGCATGCATCTATGCCTAAACCACCTTCGGGTTAGCATCCGCACCCCCTCCAGTATTAAGTTGTAAACAACAGACAATTGTGTTAAGTATGGTGCGTAATGTAATCAACACAAATATCCTTAGACAAAGCATCGATGTTTTATCCCTAGTGGCATCAGCACATCCACAACCTTAGAACTTTCTGTCACTGTCCCAGATTTAATGGAGGCATGAACCCACTATCGAGCATAAATACTCCCTCTTGGAGTCACAAGTATCAACTTGGCGAGAGCCTCTACTAGCAACGGAGAGCATGCAAGAACATAAATAACATATATGATAGATTGATAATCAACTTGACATAGTATTCAGTATTCATCTTCATCGGATCCCAACAAACACAACATGTAGGATTACAAATAGATGATCTTGATCATGATAGGCAGCTGCAAGATCTATGCTGATAGCTGTGGGAGAAGACGGCCATCCTAGCTACTGCTACATGGACCCATAGTCCGAGGGGACGTTCTCACATCGATCCGGAGGCGATCATGGCGATGAAGAGACCTCAGGAGATGATTCCCCTCTCCCGCAGGGTGCCGGAGGCGATCTCCTGAATCCCCGAGATGGGATTGGCGACGGCGGTGTCTCTGGAGGTTTTTCGTGTCGTGGCTCTCGGTACTAGGGGTTGCAATGGAGGCTTTAAGTAGGCGGAAGGGCAGGTCGGGGGGCCATACGGGGCCCCACACGCCGGGCACATGACCGGCACAGGCGCGCCGCCTGTTCGTAAACGACGCCTCGTGGCCCCACTTCGTAAGTCCTGGTCTTACGGAAGCTTACGTGTAAAATAGGCCCTGGGCGTTGATTTCGTCCAATTCCGAGAATATGTCCTTCGGCATCTCGTCAATAGGTTAGTGCCGGAAAATACATAAATATGACATATAATGTGTATAAAACATGTGAGTATCATCATAAAAGTAGCATGGAACATAAGAAATTATAGATACGTTTGGGACGTGATCAGTTACTTGTTTTACTTTATTTAATTCGGTTTGCTTTATTACTGTTAAAATGAATACTCTGAGAACACTAAGTTGTGTGATTTCACTAGCACCAATAATAATGATTTCATATGCACTCCTATTGCTCCACCTGCCTACAGCAGAATTTTATGAAATTAAACCTGCTTTACTAAATCTTGTTATAGAGACCAATTTTCTGGTGTTAGTAGAAATGTTCACTGCCTATCTTAATAATTTTGTTGAACTTTGTGAAATGCAAAAGTATAAGGATGTAGATGGGGATATTATAAAACTGAAATTGTTTCCTTTCTCCTTAGAGGAAGAGCTAAGATTGGTTGCTATCTTTGCCTAAGAATAGTATTGATTCATGGACTAAATGTAAAGATGCTTTCATTGGAAGATATTATCCTCCTACTAAAATTATATCTTTGAAAGTAGCAATAGAATTTTAAGCAATTGGATAATAAACATGTTGATATAGGGAAAGAATGAAATCATAAAGAATTGCCCTACCCATGGACTAACTACTTGGATGATCATCCAAACTTTTATGCAGGATTAAATTTTTCTTCAAGGAACCTATTGGACTCAGCTGCTGGAGGTACTTTTATGTCCATCACTTTGGGTGCTGCAACAAAGCTTCTTGATGATATGATGATCAACTACTCTGAATGGCACTCGGAAAGGACTCCAAGGTAAGAAGGTCAATTCTGTTGAAGAAACCTCTTCTTTGAGTGATAAGATTGATGTTATTATGTCTATGCTTGTTAATGGTAGATCTAATGTTGATCCTAATAATGTTCCTTTAGCTTCATTGGTTGCTCAAGAGCATGTTGATGTGAACTTCATTAAAAGTAATAATTTCAATAAGAATGCTTATAGGAATAATTTTGGTAACAACTATAGGCCATATCCTTCTAATAATGGTAATGGTTATAGTAATTCTTATGGTAATTCTTACAACAATAGTAGGAGTACACCCTCTGGTCTTGAAGTCATGCTTAAAGATTTATTAGTACACAAACTGCTTTTAATAAATCTGTTGAAGAAAAGCTTGGTAAAATTGATGTTCTTGCTTCTAAGGTTGATAGTCTTGTTTTGATGTTGATCTTTTAAAATTGAAAGTTATTGCCTAATGAAGATAAAGATATTAAGTCATTTGCTACGGCAAACGCTATCCAAGTTCGAATTAATGACAATATTAGAATGATGGCTGAATTGCATGCTAGGTGGGAAAGAGAGGAAAGAGAAGAAAAACTTGCTAAAGAGAATAATGTAGCTAAAGTTTGCACTATTACCACCACTAGTAATGTTAATGCTTCACATGTTGCTAAACCTCCTACTATCAATGGTAAAATAATTGGTGTTGGCAATGTTTCTACTCTAATACAAAGCATGCAAAATTGCCTGAAATGCTGAAACTGTTTGTGATAAAAGTGCTGAAATTTTTCAGAATGTTGTAGATCATATTGCTTTAGATCATAATGGTTTTTATTTTGATAATTGTCATATCTCTGAAGTTATTAAGTTCTTGCAAAACTTGCTAGAAGTCATAATGCTAGTGCTATAAACCTTTACAAAACATATTACAAATGCTCTCATTAAAGCTAGAGAAGAGGAATTAAAACTTGAAGCTTCTATTCCTAGGAAGTTAGAAGATGGTTGGGAGCCCATCATTAAAATGAAGGTCAATGATTTTGATTGTAATGCTTTATGTGATCTTGGTGCAAGTATTTATTATGCCTAAGAAATCTATGATATACTTGACTTGCCACCATTGAAATATTGTTATTTGGATGTTAATCTTCTGATAGTTCTATAAAGAAACCTTTGGGGAGGATTGCCAATGTTCACATTATGGTTAACAATAACCTTGTCCCGTTGATTTTGTTGTCTTGGATATTGAATGCAATGCATCTTGTCCTATTATTTTGGAAGACCCTTTCTTCGAACTGCTATTGATATGAAAGAAGGAAATATTAAATATCAATTCCCACTTAAGAAAGGTATGGAACACTTCCCTAGAAAGAGAATGAAGTTGCCTTTTGATTCTATCATTAGAACAAATTATGATGTTGATGCTTCTTCTCTTGATGTTACTTGAATTGCACTTTCTGCGCCTAGCTGAAGGCGTTAAAAAACACTTCTTGGAGATAACCCATGTTTTTTTTTATTTTGCTACTGTTTTGTTGTGTCTTGGAAGTTGTTACTACTGTAGCAACCTCTCCTTATCATCTTTATTTCTTTGTTGTGCCAAGTAAAGTCTTTGATAGTAAAGTTGATACTAGATTTGGATTCATGCGCAGACAGATTTCTTCTGTCACGAATTTGAGTAGATCTCTCTGTAGGAAACTTCGTAAAATGCTGAAAACATTCATGCGTGATCCTCGGATATTTCACGCAACTTTCATTCAATTTGAGCTTTTCATCTGAGCTTTGTTAAGTGCCTCGAAAAAATTCGTCTTTACGACTGTTATTTACTGTTATTACGCACATTCGCATTGCCTCTTTAACTGTGTTGAGTGGATTTCTTTGTTCCATTAGCTTTCGATAGCCTTGGGTAATGTCGAAGTGTTAAGAATGATTGTGTCCTCGCTGAACATGTGAATTTTTGATTATGCACTAACCACCTCTAATGAGATCGTTTTGAGTTCGGTGTGGAGGAAGTTTTCAAGGGTCAAGAGAGAGATGATATGATATGATCAAGAAGAGTGAAAGTCTAAACTTGGGGATGCCCAAGGCATCTTTGCATATTTCAAGAAGACTCAAGCATCTAAGCTTGGGGATGCCCAAGAGCATCCCCTTCTTCATCAACAACTTATCGGTCACCTCTAGTGAAACTATATTTTTATTCCATCACATTTTATATTCTTACTTGGAGCGTTTTTGTTTGTTTTATTTTTGTTTATGTTTGAATAAAATCGGATCTAGCATTCATTGTGTGGGAGAAAGACAAGCTCCGCTTTTTCATATGAACACTGGTGTTCTTAGCTTTACTTTAATGTTCATGGCGAAGAAACGCTCCGTTGATTGCTATTTGGTTGGAAACAGAAAATGCTTCATGTGGTAAATGGTATATTATCTTGAATAATTTGATACTTGGCAATTGTTTTGAGCTCTCAAATAGATCATGTTTAAGCTTTTTGCATCATATAGTTTAAACCTATTAGTAGAGAAACGCAGTGAGCTTGTTGAAATTTGGTTTGCATGATTGGTCTCTCTAAATTCTAGATATTTTCCGGTAAAAGTGTTTGAGCAACAAGGAAGGCGGTGTAAGTCTTATAGTAGCAATATGTTCTTATGTAAGTTTCGTTGTACGGTTCATACTTGTGTTTGCTTCAAACAACCTTGCTAGCCAAAGCCTTGTCTGAGAGGGAATGCTTCTCGTGCATCCAAAACCTTGAGCCAAAACTCATCCATTTGTGTCCACCATAACTACCTACTATGTGGTATTTTACTGCCATTCCAAAGTAAATTGCTTGCGTGCTACCTTTAAAATTTCATTCCTTGTCTTGCAATACATAGCTCATGGGAAAATAGCCTAAAAACTATTGTGGTAATGAATATGTTATGTATCTTAGTTCTTATAAGTTGCTTGTTGAGCGGTAACCATGTTTGGGGACGCCATCAACTTTTACACCTTTGTTGAATATCATGTGAGTTGCTATGCATGTTCGTCTTGTCTGAAGTAAGGGAGATTTCTCATGATCAAATGGTTTGAGTATGCATATTGTTAGAGAAGAACATTGGGCCGCCAACCAAAGCCATGTATCATGGTGGAAGTTTCAGCTTGGACATTAATCCTCACATCTCTTATGAGAATATTATCTGTTGTTGAATGCTGCTTAAGCATAAAGAGAGTCCATTATCTGTTTTCTATGTTGCCCGGTATGGATGTCCTCAAGTTGAGATCTATCAAAATTGAGAAATCAAATGCGATCTATCTCCTTAGACCTTTGTACGAGCGGCATAGAGGTACCCCTTTGTGACACTTGGATTGAAATATATGTAATGCAATGATAATCCATGAAAGTCCGAGCTAATTAGGACAAGGTGCGGGCACTATTGGTATTCGATGCATGAGGCTGCAACTTATAGGAGGTTTTATGCATAACACATATGAATATTAGTACCGTTGACAAAATTGTTTCCATGTTTTTAAAATAAAAGCTCTAGCACATGGTAATCCATGCTTCCCTCTGCGAAGGGCCTTTCTTTTACTTTATGTTGAGTCAGTTTATCTACTTCTTTCTATCTTAGAAGCAAACACTTGTGTCAACTGTGTGCATTGATTCTTACATGTTTACTTATTGCACTTGTTATATTGCTTTATGTTGACAACTATCAATGAGATATACATATTACAAGTTGAAAGCAATTGCTGAAACTTAATCATCCTTTGTGTTGCTTCAAAACCTTCTATTAAGAATCTATTGCTTTATGAGTTAACTCTTATGCAAGACTTATTGATACTTGTCTTGAAAGTACTATTCATGAAAAGTCTTTGCTATATGATTCAGTTGTTTAGTCATCATCTTTACCATTGCTTCGAAGCACTTCATTCATGTCATATGCTTTACAATAGTATTGATCAAGATTATGATAGTAGCATGTCACTTCAGAAATTATCCTTGTTATCGTTTACCTACTCGGCGAGTAGGAACTAAGCTTGGGGATGCTTGATACGTATCAAACGTATCTTATGTTCCATGCTAGTTATATGACAATACTCACATGTTTATATATACTTTACATCATTTTGATGCATTTTCTGGCACTAACCTATTAACAAGATGCTGTTCACTTTTCTGCTGTTTTGGTTTCAGAAATCCTACACGGAGATATTCTCGGAATTGGACGAAATGAAAGCCCACGGTCTTATTTTCCAGCCTTCAAAACAAAAGAGGAGACGAAGAGGGGCGAGGGCACACACCATAGGGGGCGCGGCCCCCCCCAGCCGTGCCGCCATGGGGTGGGCCCTCGAGCGCCCCCGACTACCCCTTCGCCTATTTATTCTCTCAGTCGTGAAAACCCTATCACCGAGGCCACGATACGAAAAGTTCCGAGAGGCGCCCGCCAATCCCATCTCGGGATTACGGAGATTGCCTCGGCCCCTGCGGAGAGGGGAATCATCACCGAAGGGTTCTACATCACCATGCCCGCCTCCGGATTGATGCGTGAGTAGTTCATCCTTGGAATATGAGTCCATAGCAGTAGCTAGATGGTTGTCTTCTCCTCTTGTGCTATCATGTTTAGATCTTGTGAGCTGCCTATCATGATCAAGATCATCTATTTGTAGTGCTACATGTTGTGTTTGTTGGGATCCGATGAATATGGAATACTATGTCAAGTTGATTATTGATCTACCATATATGTGTTGTTTATGTTCTTGCATGCTCTCGTTGCTAGTAGAGGCTCGGCCAAGTTGATACTTGTGACTCCAAGAGGGAGTATTCATACTCGATAGTGGGTTCATGCCTCCATTGAATGGGAAGGTGACGAAAGTTCTAAGGTTATGGATGTGCTGTTGCCACTAGGGTTAAAACATCAATGCTTTGTCTAAGGATATTTGTATTGATTACATTACGCATAGTACTTAATGCAATTATCATGGTTGCAACTTAATTTTGGAAGGGTGCGGATGCTAACCCGAAGGTGGACTTTAGGCATAGATGCATGCTGGATAGCGGTCTATGTTCTTTGCGTAATGCCCTAAGTAAATCTCATAGTAGTCATCATGATATGTATGTGCATTGTTATACCCTCTCTATTTGTCAATTGTATGTAATTTGTTCACAACATGCTATTTATCTTATTGGAGAGACACCACTAGTGAACTGTGGACCCGGTCCATTCTTTACATCTGAATACAATCTACTGCATTCATTGTTCTCTGATGTTCTTTGCAAACAAACATCATTCTCCACACCATACGTTTAATCCTTTGTTTACAGCAAGCCGGTGAGATTGATAACCTCACTGTTAAGTTGGGGCAAAGTATTTTGATTGTGTTGTGCAGGTTCCACGTTGAGGCCGGTTTTGCGCCGCACTACACTCCTTCACCAACAACCTTCACGTGGCCTTCATCTCCTCCGGTTCGATAACCTTGGTTTTTATGAGGGAAACCGCTGTACGCATCACACCTTCTTCTTGGGGTTCCCAACGGACGTGCTACCGTCACAGCAGACGCCGCCCGCGGCGCGCCCTGACTTCTTGCCGCCGCGTTGTGGTCCGCCGCCTCCTGCGCCTCAGCCGGCGAACTTGGTGTCGGGTCCTCCTCTCCTCCTCCCGTCCTCGGCGTCGCTGGCGCGCGCCTCCGTCTCCTCCTGGCCTTCGCTGCCATTGCCGCCTCCGTCCTCCTCCTCCTCACTCGGCGTGGAGGCAGGGTCGCTGGGCGTGGAGCCCGGATCGCTTGGCATCGCAGGAGATTCCCACCAATGCAGAAATCCGGGCGACTTGCCCTCGCTCTCCGAGTCGGACGGTAGCGTGTAGTCGCTCATGACGTGCCGGTGTTGGAGAAGAAGAAGAAGAAGAGGAAGAAGAAGGAGGCGGTTGAACTTGAATTACCGTAGACGCGGGGGTTATATTGTGCGGGGATTAACGGCGGCGCGTATAACGAAGAGGCCGGCGGTTGCTCTTCCACGGCAGTTCGGCGCTCCATTGCGGCGGTTGATCGCCGCGGTTGCCACACCGGCGCGCGTTATGAATTCGAGGCCGATCAAACCTGGGTCGCTGCCATGAGGGCCCGTGGGCCAGGTTTGCGTCTCTGGGGACGCCCCGGTCACTTTGCGTCACGCCGCTGGAGAGGATGCCAGACGCATTTTCGGTCAAAGCGGACGCAAACGGTCGCTCAGCGTACGTTTACGTCGCGTCGCTCGAGATGCCCTAAGAGCGTGCCAAGATTTGTACTACACATGTACGTACAAGCGTGTACAAGTGGGTCTGCATTTTCCAATTATAACCGATGTATTCTTAGACAACTCTATGTCACCAACCGTCTGAACTTCGACAGGTCCCATAACCAGCTGACAAATACCTGTGTGTGTGTGGATCACGGCCGGATTTCATGGTGTAGACAACACCGCCACAAGTCTCCGGTGCTCCTGGACGGCTGGACTGGCCTGATGATCAGTCATCACTCTCAAACCCAGGCTTTAACGGATCGCAATCCACGACATTCTACAGTCAGGGAAAGCAACTAATCCTTCATACCTCCATGGCCGCCGCAGATAGAAGCTTGCTGCAACAGTGTACAGTGATATTCCCTACATGCAGGACATCATCGAAAGGTCCCCGGCCCATTTTGATTCCTTTTTCTGGCCACGCATCTTTTCCTTTCCACCGGAGATATGCTCAGAGGGGGGAGAAAAAAAAGCTCATCATTTTCTTTTTTCGAATTTTCACCGGGGGGGAGAGGATCCCCACCTGAATTATATTGAAAAAAAAGGGGCAGGCCCCAGATGTTGTACAGCAGAAAGATAGAGGGCAGAAAGAGGTTTATGTTACATCAGTTTACATCAGGGTTGCGGAGGCAGGCAAGCCAGGCGTCAACCGCGTCCTGCAGCCTAGAAGGAAGGCGCCCCCGCCATAGAGTGGCATCGTCGCGGCAGTTTTTCAGCAAGCGAGGGAGAGACGGATCCTCGCCACGGAAGACTTTCGCATTCCGCTGCTTCCATAAGTGCCAGCAACCAAGCAGAATGAAGGTAGAGGCAGTTTCGGCCGGCACACTCAGCGGCGCCCGGATGAGGTGCAGCCCGTCGATGTGAGCAGCAGTAGGCACAGCAACTCCAACAGCGACCCAGAATTTTTCAGCAGCGGGACAATGGAGAATCAGGTGGCTTGCGGTCTCCATGGAGGCAGTGCACATGGGGCAGCCAGCCTCGGCGACGCTGACGATGGTCTTGCGAAGGAGGTTGTCCCTGGTCTGAATTCGCGACTTGACCAGCAGCCAGGCGAAGAATTTGACTCTGGAGGGGGCCCAACCGTCCCAGAGGAAGCTTGCATGAGCAGACTGCTCGCCGCCGAAGTGGCAGAGCAGGTAGAGCTCAGCTGCGCGAAGGGAGTTTGGCGGCCCGGCACAGCGGTGCAAGGAGCGAGAGTCGGGCTCGTCCCTGATCGAGACCGAGTCGAGGAGAGGGCGGAGCAGCTCCAGCTCATGCGCCGCCACCGTGGAGAGGCGCGGAGCGAGGGCATTGTCGATGCCAGCCTGCAGGACTTGCGCCACGGTCGCGTCCGGCTTGGTGGTGTGGGTGTAGAGAGCGTGGTGCGATGCGTCCATGGCTCCTCAGTGAAGCCAGGAGTCATGCCAGAAAGAGGCTCGCCGGCCATCTCCCACCGAGACAGAGGAGATAGAGCGGTAGAGGGGAATCAGCTTGCGCAGGGTCGCCCAGTGGTTGCCGGCCGGAGCGGCGCGCGCCACCGCATCGACCGAGCGGTCGCCAATCTCCGCCCACTTCCACGCAGCCCAGGGGGAGTCGGGGCAGGCGTGCAGCCGGTGTAGGAGCTTGACGAGGAGGCAGGCATTTTGGACAGCCAGGGCGCGCACACCCAGTCCGCCCTCGCCTTTGGAGCGACAGACCTTGTCCCAGGCCACAAGGCATTTTGCTCCGGAGGCACGCTCGCCAGCGTCCCAGAGGAAGGAGCGACGAAGAGCGTCGAGGGCCTTGATCACCGACGGCGGCAGCATGAGCGTTGCCATAGCGTGGGTGGGAAGGGAGTCTAGAACAGCGTTCACGAGCACGAGGCGGCCTGCCGGAGACAGGAGGAGAGCTCGCCAGCCGGAGAGGAATTTGTCGGCCTTGGCGATGAGCGGGGTGAAGGCGTCGATGTTGAGCTTATCACAGGAGAGAGGGAGTCCCAAGTAGGTCTGGGGAAACCCTTCTACGGAGCACCCCAGGGCCGCAGTTGCCGAAGCCAGCAAGTCGTCGTTGACGGACATTGGGACGAGGGTGCTCTTGGTGAAGTTGATGACAAGGCCGGTGGCGTTGGCGAAGTTGTCGAGGATTTCCTTGAGCCGATCAGCCGCACCAGGGTCGGCCCGGAGGATGATCAAGGTGTCGTCCGCGTACTGCAGCACCAGGGGCGGGAGGCCGTCGATCAGTGGGTGCTGGAGCATGCCATCCTGCTGAATCAGCTTCTGAAGAATGTCAGCCACCAGGAGGAAAAGGTACGGAGATAGAGGGTCCCCCTGACGGAGCCCTCGCTTGCAGTTGATCCAGCGTCCGGGGACCCCATTGAGCAGCACCGCCGACATGGAGGAGTGGAAAATGGTATCCATCCAGTCGCACCAGAGGGGAGGGAAGCCTCTAGCCAGAAGGATTCGCCGCAGGCTGCCCCAGTCGATGGAGTCAAACGCTTTGGCGAAGTCGAGCTTGAGGACAAGGGTTGGGGCGGCGCGCTTGAAGCAGGATTGCACCATTTCCATCGCGTAGACGAAGTTCTCGGAGATGCTGCGCCCGGCGATGAAGCCAGACTGGTCGACGTCGATCACGCCCGCGATCTGTTGTTGGAGGCGAGTGGTGAGCGTCTTGCACAGGATTTTCATGTCGCAGTTTTGGAGCGAGACGGGGCGGAACGCGCTGGGAGGCAGCATGCCGTCACGTTTCGGAAGAAGAACGACATGAGCCCTGTTGATCCTGGCCAGATCGACGTTGCCCGCGTGGAAGCCGTCGGCGAGGCGCTGCATGTCCTGGCCGACGTCTCTCCAGGCAGCCTGGAAGAAGCTGGGGCCCAAACCGTCCGGGCCGGGGGCGCTGGTGCGGTCGAGCCCGAAGGCCGCAGCCTTGAGCTCCGCAGGTGAGAAGGGGGCCACGAGCCTTGGGCCATCGACGCGGCGAGAGTCGCGGTAGAGCCGGTCGAGGTCAAAGGCCCAGCGGGTGTCGCGAGCCCGCCCCAAGAGATCGGTGTAGAAGGCATGCAGCGCATGCGCCTTGTCTCCGTGGGCGACAGCGATGCTGCCATCGTCGAGCAGGAGCGACCTGATCTGGTTCCGTCGACGTCGGTGGGAGGCCATGGCGTGGAAGAACCTGGTGTTGCCGTCCCCTTCGCGGACAGCACGAAATTTTCCGCGTTGCTTCCAGTAGGCGGCTCGGGAGCGAAGGGAGAACTCAAGAGCGGCTCTGGCATCGCGGCGGAGGGCCTCCTCTTCACCTGAAATCATACGAGTTTCCTCGAGAAGGTCGATAAGGTCAACGACGAATTTGCAGTTGTTATCAAATCTGGGGATAAAGCGGTGGTTTTTCTTCCAAGTTTTCGCGGCAAACCGAAACCTTTTTACCCTTGCAGCAATGGTACCGGCCGCATCATCACATGTAGGTCCTTGCGTCCAGGCGGGAATGGTGGTGGGGAGGAAGTGTGGGTGGAGGAGCCAAGCGTTTTCGAAGAAAAATCTGTGGGAGGAGGGAATGTTGGTGGAGGCGGAGATAATAAGGGGGAAGTGGTCGGAGGTGGTGCGCGGGCGGGATGAGAGAACGGAGTTGGGGAAGATGGAGTCCCAAGCTTCATTAAAGAAGGCCCGGTCTAACCGGGCAAGGGTGGGAGGGGAGCGGCGGTTTGTCCAAGTAAAGCAGCGATCCGAGAGAGGCAATTCAAAGAAGGCCATGTCGTTGATCATGCCATTGAACGCACCGGCAAGAGCGCGATCAAAGTTTGCGTTGTTCTTCTCGTGTGGGTATCGGATGAGATTAAAGTCTCCACAAACCAACCAAGGGCCGGCGATGGAGGGAAGGATGGAGAGCATTTCAGTGATGAAGGATTGGGTGAGGGAGTGGTCAGCGGGGGCGTACACGTTAGTGATGGAGAAGGATAGGTCAGTTGTGGTGGAGGACAGGGTGGTGGTGAGCGAGAAAAGGCGAGGAGTGCTAGAAGAAAGGGAAAAGCTCATCATTTGACGCGAACGTCTCATGGTATGTGTTGTGTGTTCATCTCATGTTCCGTCCATCAACCTCTTGCCTATACATATTTTTGTCTGCCATTCCCCGGGGCTTCGATCGAGTGCGCCCAAAAAGTTGATCTCCATAGCTAGGCCATCTCTGTCCTCATAGAAAGAAGATCTCTCAAGCTTTAGTTTTCCTTTTCAGGTTTGTTTCTCTTTTCAGGTTTGTTTCTCTACATGCATGCAATCCATGCACATGTAGGTCAAATCTGCATGCAAGTTATGGGTGTCGGACTGTTGGTTAGGCTTGGGAATGGGGTGTAAACCCCTATGTTTTTGGAACTATCTCCGGCTACAATGCCGTTGCCCCCTTTTTTTCCCCTTTATCTAAGGCATGCAGACAGCGGGGCATGTCTCACAGCCTTTCTGCAGGGAGGTCGGGATGCTTATTGCTTGCACACAAATTAAAGAGCAAATAGGTATAGTAGCAACTTGTCTGGTAAAAGAAAGAGGAGGCTAGTTTTTCCAAATGTATAAATGAAGTAGGAAGTTGCTATAATTCAACCACCAAAATTCAGGCAAAGTTACCCGCAAAAGATTCAGACAAACTTAACAACGCTTCCAGAAAAACAACCACTTTTTGATGCATTCTGGTGGGTCATTGACAACTTTCATCCAATTCTACTGATTTCTTGCATGTACTCGACAAAATGCATGGTCACCTAGCAACTGGATTATACCATGTCAAGGTCAGAGCACATGTTAGGGATCTATTTACGTAGGCATGTACCCATATAGAGCTCGCGACCTATGATGTGTTTTAATGGTTGACAGTGTATTCGTTGGATCGGGCCTCCTGCACCATGCATAGGCTGGCTTTTCTTTTTGTTCTAACGATTATCTTGTGTTGCTTGTGTGCATCCTTTCTATGTAAAGCCCACCGTGAACTCATTTTCTTGAATCCTAAATATACATATTTCTCACTATTTTCTAAATATTTATGAAGCGATATATAGGTTATAGGATCCATCAAAGGTCACTTCGTACTATTATACTCTCTACGTCCTAAAATGTAAGGTCCCTTGATTTTCGATGGTCAACAACTTACAACTTTGACTATGATGTGTACTTCTCATATATCTACAAAATTAGCATAAAAATATATGAGATGGTTTGCAAGACAAATGTAACATTTCCATTCATACATTCTCAAACAATGTTATTAGAATATATTAGTGGTCAAAAGCATGCATCAAAGACCATGCAAAATAAAATAGTGTCTCATATTTTAAAATGCATTGAATAATTACTTCACCCTCTAAAGATAATCATAGTGAGAAATAACATAGACTAGTGTCATGCAGGTAACTACCTATGTTACCCACAATATCAAATGAAAGCTCTCCCAAGTTGCTGGGGGGCTAAAGTACCCGGTGACAGCCACCAAATAGTTTTAGGGACGTGAACCCCAAAATAGTTTGGAAAAATGAGCAGACGACAGAGGATGTGCCAATGTGGACTTGTTCAAGCAAAAATAAGAAAATACTCCCTATATCTCATTTTACTAGTCTTCCCGTATCTCTAGGTCGCCAATTTAATCTATATAATTTAAATTATACAATGCAAAAATTATATCATTAAAAAATAGAACATCTAAACTTTCTAATGATATAATTTTTATGATATATAACTAATGCTAACTAGATCAAATTTGCGACCTAGAGGTACGCACACGCCTAATAGACTGTGAGAGAGGGAGTATACAAAGTGGATAAAATTAATGCATCGGTGCCACTATGCAAATCATATGGTTACGATATGCATATAAGCCAGAGGCCATATGTAACTTCTGGCAATGACGAATTACTCTTCTTTGTTGTCATATGTATAAACCGACAGAGGCTGCAGCCGGCCTGCAGATAACACCTCGTTTCCATGAAAAAAAAAGGCATGCTCAAGTTCGTTACTAGCTGAGATTTGAGAATCAAGTGAAATGTTAATAAAATCTCGACACATTTCCATGATCGATAGATTGAGATCTCACCCTACCTAATATACAAGCGGAGAACTACAAGATAAAGGATCGGGAACAAGTAGAATAGCAAGACTAGAGAAGAACAGAAGAAGCAACCAAATCCAAGAGCGCTCGTGAGCTCGTGTTTGTGTACACTGCATAGTTTTGGACGTGTATACTCAACACTACTTCATAGTTCGGACGTGCACGCAGACCTTTTCCGGGCATCCGGTGACAGAGACTCAGAGTGACCTGGCGGCACCACTGTCGTGCTCGACGTCGGAGACGGCGCAGTCGTCGTCGTCGTCGAGGCCGCCGCCCCCGACCGCGCCGTGTCCATGCCCGAACGCCCTCGCGTGGTCCTTGAGGGAGCGCTTGTGCTTGAACTCGGAGCCGCAGAGGCAGTACCAGAGCTTGCCGCAGTTCTTCTCGTGCGTGCGCCAGTCGCCCTTGACGGCGAAGGCCTTGCCGCATCGGCGGCAGAGGAAGGGTTTGAGGCCGTGCTTGCGCTTGTAGTGCGTCTGCAGGGTGCGGAAGTCCTTGAGCGGCTTGGCGCGTGGGTGGTCGACGTTGTTCCGGCAACCGGGCGCGCAGCAGTAGCACGGCAGCCGCAGCATCGCCGTCGGCTGGATGCCGCGCAGCGACTCCGGGCCCTTCCGGTACTGCGACCCGTGGCCCCACATGTGCATCTGCATGTATAGCACGCGCACACATACTTAACAGATCGACAAGGGCTTCTTTACTATACTGATCATATCTTG
Source organism: Lolium multiflorum (assembly GCA_030979885.1). Lineage (NCBI taxonomy): Eukaryota > Viridiplantae > Streptophyta > Magnoliopsida > Poales > Poaceae > Lolium > Lolium multiflorum. Next base: position 204,649,510 of record CM061751.1, read on the forward strand.
GTCAAGTTAGAACTTGTATGCTAAGTTAGTAATCGAAACTCCAGGACCCACTGCCCAAAAACCGAATTTAAAAATGTTCAAAAATTATGAAAAAACATTCAGGTATACACCCAGATATTCATTCCATGTTTGCACACAATGTTTCAGGAAAAGAAATACTTTTGTGGCCTGAGTTAAAAGGATAATTTCCGGTGCTCCAAAATGACTTTTCACATGATATTCTTTTTCCTTTTTTACAAAAGCCACAAAAAGTATCATTTAAAAAAATGTGTGAATGTCCAGATATATGTAATTCCAGATTTTCTTTCAGTCTAAAGTAAATTTTTCATAATGTGTGCATCGATCTACATCTAGGAGCCAAAACACCGTGTTTCCATTTGAAATATGCAACTTGCCTTCTTTGTGGATTTTTTTTAGATTATATAGTACATCTACATGTGGCAAATACGCATGACACCCCTTATACAACATAGAAAAAATACAAGTATATATTAAAACATAATATAACTATAACAACTAACTCTCTTAGATAAAACTTATACATAAGAAACATTTGCATTGATTTATTTCTACTAGGAAATAGTGCATGCTTAAATCATGATCATATGCTGTGTTTTCGTTAGGCCTGTTCAGATGACAGGTAGAAAAACACATAAATTTGACATGATTGCAAGTGCAAAAAAGTGCAAGCTTAGTTGGCTAAATTAAAATCGTGAAATTAAAGGAATAAACAACCTGATCTCGCGCGAATATTGTGATTTTTTTTGGGAGTGAATGATAATTCTTTTTGTACTAAAGGTGTAGGAATGCAATCTATATATAGGAATCTTGTTGGTGTCAATCGTTTGATTCAAATGGCTTCTTCAGGAACAAAAGCCCATCAATTCATCCAAACAGGTCCTTACTCCTTACCTTTGAATGAAGGGTTGAAATTAAGGTCTCCATTCATTTGAACGACAGAGTGTGCATGTTAGGTAGAAATGAAATTCTTGCTAGCTCTATTCATCTGCAGGCTGTCGATTAATGCGTTGCTCATTTCGAGGTACGTACTATATGTATGTTGGCGCCGTTGGTTGCTTATGGCCAGAGGCTGAGATAGCTTGGTCTCATGATCAATCTGCAGCTCAGAGACTTTCCTCATGCAGATGCAGTGGCAGTCAGTCGGTGAAACCAGAGAAGTCGCATGAGCTAGCGCGCGCAGATGCCTTTCGAGAGTGAGGGCTCTACCACCATGACAAGGGATTAACTTGTCAATGCCTATGGATTATAGGCTAGGGTTTAGTTAGAAGTAGAGGGCAAGTAGATCTCGAAGGTTTCAGCCGAAAAGTACTCGACGAATATGAAAACTAGGGTTTGCAAACAATGATTCGATGATCTCTCGTCCCTCGACCCCCCTTTATATAGGTGGAGCCGAGGGATTCGTGCTATACAAGTTACGAGTCCGGGACGGTTTCTAACTCATCCGCCAGATTTACAAATAACACTTCCTATTACAACTCTATCTTTTCCTTAAATACATCTTGGGCTGTCGAGTCTTCTTATTCTTCGGGTAGTGGGCCTTCAATAAACCCCGGGTACTATATTAGGCAGGCCCATTTGGGATGCCTATGTCAGTAGCCCCCGAGATTTTGCTTGAATCGTAGAATCAGGGAAAATCTCCACTGTCTATTTTTATTCGAAAGCTTTTAACTTTTATACTTTTTCTCATAAAATTCTATATTGTACAGGGATATTGGTAGTTGGGGCTAGTTCATCGACGGATCAGGTACTAGTTAACTGCTCTAGTGGCAATCCGCAAAACCTACTTCAAAATCACGTCCCCGGACATGATTTCGGGATCGTGGTGTAACTTCGACGGCGCAGCTTAAGGTCTTACCATTCATCGAGTCCCAGTTAAATTTATCGAGTACCTAACGCGTCCGTTAGGATTTTCTTCGTATTGATACGGATAAAAATAGCAGAGCGCAGTCTTCGGCGATGCTACGCCAGCAGGTCTCGGGGTCTTACCTTCGCAATTTTGCGGCATTCAGAAATTGATCGCAACTTGGCGTTCTGAGAATATATTGTCGAGTGCTTTTCCGGCTGTTGGAATGGCACATTTTATTGAGTCAAATATGACTTATATTGCTTTCCCGATGGGAGTATATGGAGAGTTAATGATAACTCGAAATATACTCTCTTGTTTGTTCTATTTTTCCTTTGTTAATTTCGGGCACGAACAGCGTTCCCGATGGGAGTAACCCGAGCTACAGCCAAGAACTTGTGCTTGGTGTAGGCTCAACATTTTCTATATTTGCCATTGTCGAAAGTTTTTTTTTCGAAGTAGCCCCGAGCATTTGGGCAAAAACTTGTTTCTGACCAAAGGCTCCCGATGCATTCAAATAACTTATCCTGTCGCCATTCTCCTTTCTCTTGTCGACATATTTTCCCTTGTCAAATTTTCTTCAATTCTATCACTGGTCGATATTTTTCTGCTTTGTGGGTCCATCGTTCCCACCATGTTGACACGTCGTGCAAGTGGGGACACACGTCCTCCGCTTTTTCTGGTGCTTGTGCGGTAACGCCTATCCCAGTAAAAATACTTTTTTGCCCTTGTAACCAGAAAATCAATTCTCACCACGATTTCCTCATCCAACGGTACACTGCTTCACCCAATTCTTATATAAACCTGTCTTCAACCTCCGTTCATCCCCTCGCTTGCGCCGCTCACCTGTTCCTCTTCGCAAATCTTCCTCTGCGCCCAATCTTCGCCGATTTCCCGCTCTCGCATACATTGCTCAATCCGCTTCCGTGGATGCCGCCGCGTGCGCGTTTGACCCGCCACAGCACTCCGAGTCCGCGATGGCCGCTGAAGATCTTGAGTGGGAGAGATCCAAGATCTCCAACCAAGACGCCAACCTGATGAAAAGGCTTGGCCTGATGAAGAAGGAAGGCGCCATCCGCTTTCCCAGTGAAGAAAGCTATCCCAAGCCTCCAATGGAGTATCGGGTTAGTTTCGTTGATCATCTTATCCGCGGCCTCTCTACCCCAATCCATGATTTCCTCCGCGGTCTTCTCTTTGTCTATGGGATTCAACTGCATCATCGACCCCCAATTCCATCCTTCACATTTCTATTTTTATCACCCTTTGCGAATGCTTTCTTGGAGTCGCTCCTAATTGGGCTCTTTGGAAACGCATCTTCTGCCTCCGCCGCAATGGCTCTCACAACGTCACTTATAACATAGGTGGCGTTGTTATCTGTATTCGTACTGATGTCGATTATTTCGACGTCAAGTTTCCTGATTCTGTCCAAGGATGGCGCAAGAACTGGCTTTACATTCACGAAGAAAGCGCCAACTCCGTTGAGCACAACATAATTCCCTTCGACGGGAGTGCCAAAATTCAGCGCCGTCGCTCCTGGGATGCCGAAGCTTCGAGGAAGAGAAAAAGGCGACAGAGGCGCTCATGTCTCGCATTCGCCAGCTTCAAAATACTCGAGGCGAGGAGCTATCTGGTGTTCAAATCACTGCTTACTTCCTTAGGATTAGAGTGCAGCCTCTTCGGGCTCGCAAAAATCCCCTTTGGACGTACTCTGGTGAAAATGACGCCAACAGAATCTCCGGTAACCTTTCCACCAAGGACTTGGAGAAGTTGGTTCGAAGACTTTCTCGCCTGGGCAAAGATCCAGTTCCTTCTTCTTGTCGCGTGGAACCATACAGCTCCACCAATCCACTCCCCAAGGTATTTTGTCTTTCCGCGTTTTTATCTTGTTGCGCCTTTTTTTCCCTGCATCTCATTGTATTGTCATCTCTTTACGTTTTCTTTGGTTTCTTATTTTTTCAGGACCATCCTAGTATAACTTCCCTTCCTCCTCTTCCTGAGGGTGGAGAAGTCGAAGAAATGACCGTCGTTGCCGACGATACTCAAGGCTCTTCTGTCCCTGAAAGTGAAGTCGCGGGTTCTCACAAATCTGCGGCTTCTCATGAGAGAGAGGTTGAGTCTGAAGCTAGTGAATCGACTGAATCCCTTCCTCCTGCTGTTTCTCCGAAGAACAAAAGGAAAAGGACTGAAGTCGAGGATTCTGGCATTTCTAAGGCTGAAGAAGTTGTTCCTTCTGATCCGAAGGCAGCTTATGATCCTTATTTTGAGTCCCTCATCAGCTCGTAAGTCAATTTTATCTCTCCTCCTCTTTTTGATGTACTCGAAAGATTTAACTCTGTCTTGCTTTTTGTACTGTCGATTTTTTTTACTAGTGATGAGGAAGAAGTACCAGTTACTGACGTAGCTCCTCGGACCAGCACGTCACGTACTGTGCTTGTTTCAGACACGTTAGTTGAAGGAGATGAAACATCGCCTCCCCAACAAAACGTCGTCACTACTACTCCACCATCGAGCCCCCTTGTCCCTTCCAAAAAGGGCAAGGGTTGAAATGATCGTTGAGCCTCCTCCTCAATTGGGCAGTTCTTCCTCGCAGCTCTTGGATGATGTAAGTTTATCGAGATCTATATTTCCTCTATTTTGCTTTTGTGGACCTTTACTTTGTGTAATGCCGAAATTTTTCCCTTCTTTCCTTCTTCTTTGACAGCCTATGATCAAGGATCTTATCCGCATTGGGTCCCAATTTATTGGGTACCGCGAGTATGCCAGCAGAGCCGAAGGTGACGACTTTTATACTTGCTGTTTTTCCTTGGTTTTTTACTCCTGCTGCTTGTCGCTATTTTTGATCTTTCTTCTCTTCCTTTTCCTTTCTCAACAGAAAAACTTGCGGAAGCTAACCAACGTGCCGAGATACTTTCTCGGAATCTTGAGAAAAGTGAAACGGCTCGCAAGAAAGCTGAGCTTGCTGCTAGCGAAGCCAGAGCTGAAGCTGATGATGCCAAAGCAAAGGCTGCTAGTGTCGAAGAATTGCAGCAAAGGCTCAAAGATGCTGAATCTGCCTTGCACGAGCAAAAATCTGCACAGGTTGCACGAGAACAAGGGATCATCAAGCGTTTGAATTCGCAAAGTCGACGTACACTGAGTAATATCACTTGTCCCTTCTATTTTGTTTGTACTTCTTGTTTCTTGGTTTTTGACTAATGTTCTTTCTTGTGTGGCAGCCCAAACCAACCAAGATTTTGACCTGGAAAAGCCTGTCAATGACCCTCTTCTTGACGCACTTTCTCTTCTAGAGTCCCATGGACGCGAAATTCGTGAAGGCGTGGCCAATGCCAGTGGGGCTTTGTCGGCGTTGTTTCCCTACTTCTTCCCGAAGAAAGAGGAACCTTCGACTTTCCTTGACCTCGCCAAGATGTTCAATACATCCGAAGATCTTGGGCTGAAGCTGCGCCATGAGAACATGAAGGTAGCCGTTGAAAATACTGTTGCTCTGGTTGCTGACAGTCAGCAGACTCTCGACTGGACGAAGGTTGGCGACACCGATCTGATAGAACAGTCGAGGTGGAAGTCACTGATGAAGGCGGCCAAGCCCAATACGAAGAAAATCTTGGCGTATCTCGGGATCCAGCCAACGTCGACTCCTAATTCGTCAAGGCCGGAGGTCTAGTTGCATGCCTCTGTTTTTCTTTTGCTTCTTTTGCTCTTGTCGCCAAAGTAGTCTTTTGGCGACACGTATTTCCCTAGCTCCACTGTAGTGCCCTTGTAATTATTCTCGAGAGATTAATGAAGAACTCTATCTTTGCCTGTTTTTTAATGTTGTTCTGTTTTAAATTTCAGTTGATATTTGATAACTATACTCCAATTCCTACTCCTTCCAATGCTTCGCCTTCTTCCCGCGCGGAGAGAACTGTTACTGATACTGCACCTGTCGATGATACCTTGTCGCAAGAATTGAATGATCTTCGACAACAACTTCAGTATGCGAAAAAGCAAACACTTGCGATGATGGAGCAGTCTCGTAAATCATCTGAAGCCGAAAAAGTTGCCCTTCAGCAAGCCCGCGAGGCTGTGGCTGCTAAGGAGATTGCTGTTTCTGAAGCTGAAAAAGCGGTCACTCGAGAAAATTTCATGCTCGAGTTAATGAATGAGGCCAGTGCAGATATGTCGGGTATGTTTGTCTCGTCTTGTGATATCTTTCATCTTCATGCTATTGTCTCCTAAAGGTTGTCCCTTCGTTGTGTTGATAGGTGCCTTTATTGATGCTGCTGCCGAGGAAGAGAGGGTAAACACTAGGACAAACCTCCTTGTCAATCTTTCCTTGGACCATGGTTCTTTGTTTTGGGCCACTCCGGAGAGGACCCGCCAAATTACCAGATTTCAGGATCGTACCTCTCAAACCCGTGATTTCCTTCACTTCTGTACCAAAACCTTATCTATGGTTTACAACTCCATGTTTCCTCGGAATGTCCCACTAAAAACTCTTCCTGAATTGATGGAGAGGTTCAAGGATGCTCGCAGTATCCACGATTTTGTCAAAGCACAACTGGTAGCTGGTGCCAGATTTGCTCTTATCATGCTCCAGATCTGTCACTCAAAGCTTGACCTTGCCCAAGTTGTCGAGAGGGTTCATCAAAAGGTAAAACGCCGGAGAGTTGGTGTTGATAGGATTAACACGAAGGTTACACCTATAGCCGAAGAAATGATTGAGGACCTTCTTCGGATGGATGCCGACTTTTTTGCCGATGGCCATTATGCCGACTTTCTTGGTGCTGCTCCTGAAGAGAACAGAGTTACTCTTGATGACATACTGAATCAAGACTAGTTATTTGCTTCTTGTAGAAATTTCTTCTTTGTAGTCCATGACTATATTGTAAAGCAACCATTATATTCTTATGTTTGCCTAGCCCCCGAGTGTTTCGGTGACTTTTTACTATATTTGTATATTTGCGAGGTTGTGGACCAAGGCATTTATATATTGAAGGCAAATATGAGCCCCCGAGCTTTTACTGAGTACTATTTTGTATTTTTATTGACTCACGAGGTATTTGAATACCAAGGCAAGATTTTTTTCTTCTTTTATCGATGAACTATATTGAAATTCGTCGGAGCGATGACTTTGGTCGCGTTGACAAAGAAAAAGGTGATATAGCCACTATCTTTATTATATTGCAGCACCGCGAGCCCGCCTCATTAAAAACCTTCTCGGCCCCACTCGGTGCCCGAAAAAGGAAAAAGAGTGCGTCTGAAAACTCGCGGGCGTTTCGGTACATTGAAGTTTTACAAGGACTATATTTCGACTCTAGGCGTAGAATCGCCTGAGTTGCGCCACGTTCCGGGGTTTGGCTCCTCCACCCTGTCTTCTTGTCCTTTATCTGTATGCTCCTCCTCCGATTACTTCCGTGACGATGTAAGGGCCGAGCCACGGTGACTCGAGTTTTTCATGACTTTTTTGCGTGAGCCGAAGAACTAGGTCGCCACCTGAAAAGATCTTGGCCGCAAACGTCGCTTGGTAATTCTTCAAGTCCTGTTGATATTTGGTTACTCGAGACAATACTTCATCTCGAGCTTCATCAAGTGCGTCCACATCATCTTCTAATGCTTTTCTCGACGTTTCTTCGTCATACTCCGCGACACGTGGAGAGTTGTGCTCTATCTCGATTGGTAGTACTGCTTCTGCTCCATGTACCAGAAAAACGGAGTTTCCTGTGTTTGTATTTGGAGTTGTTCGGATGCTCCACAACACACTTGGTAGTTCTTGGTATGTCGAGCTTTTTCTAGTGGTCCTAACAAGCGCTTCTTGATGCCATTGCAGATGATGCCATTGGCTTTCTCGACTTGCCCATTGGTTTGAGGATGTGCAACTGATGCAAAGTTCAGCTTGATACCTACCTCTTCGCAATAGTCTTTGAATTCATTGGACGTGAAGTTGCTGCCGTTGTCTGTGACGATGCTGTGGGGCACTCCAACCTGAAGACGAGGTCTTTTATGAATTTTACTGCAGATGCTCCGTCTGGTGAATTTATCGGCTTCGCTTCTATCCACTTTGTGAATTTGTCGACAGCTACTAGCATGTATTCCTTTCCTCCTGGCGACGATTTGTGTAACTTGCCAACCATGTCGAGTCCCCATTGTGCAAAGGGCCATGACAAAGGTATTGGTGCTAGCTCTGCTTTGGAGAGTGAGGTTTTGCGGCAAACCTTTGACACGCGTCGCAAGTTCGTACTATGTCCTTAGCGTCCTCTATTGCTGTCCATGAGAAGAATCCTGCCCGAAAAACCTTGGCTGCGATAGCTCGACTACTTGCGTGGTGGCCACATATTCCTTCATGTACGTCCTTTAGAATTATTCTTCCTTCTTCGGGTGTAACGCACCTTTGCAAGACGCCTGAAATACTTCGCTTATATAATTCTCCCTTAACCACCGTGAAAGCTTTGGAGCGTCGGATTACTCGCCTTGCCTCAACTGGGTCATCTGGTATTTCTTTCCTGAGGATATATGATATGTATGGCTGCATCCATGGTATCTGTATTACTAGGACCAGGTCTTGCTCTTCTTCTTCTTCCTCTTGCTTCTCCTTGATAGCCCGAGGGTTTCTTCTCCTTCTTTTTGATTTTGTCGACTCAGTGGATCTCTCTGTTATCTCCTCCCAAAATACACGGTGGGACTGCAAGCTGCGACCCGATGTTTGCAAGAACGTCGGCCGTCGTTGCTCAATCTGCTAATATGTTTTACTTCGCATCCATCGAACAATTTCTCGAGCTCATTGTACACCTCCTTGTATGCCATCATGCTATCATTGACTGCGTCACATTGGTTCATAACTTGCTGAGCTACCAACTGTGAGTCGCCAAAGATTTTTAGTCGAGTTGCTCATGCTTTCGCCATCTTCATCCCGTGTATGAGAGCCTCATATTCCGCTTCATTGTTAGATGCGTTGGGGAACGTCATCGAAGGATGTACTTCAACTTGTCGCCAGGTGATATGAGTACTACTCCTGCGCCAGCCCCTTCTAGCCTCTTGGACCCATCGAAGTTCATAGTCCAGGTTCTCGATAAATCTGGGGGTCCTGTATTTTGCAACTCCATCCACTCTGCGATGAAGTCCGTGTAGTATTTGCGACTTTATTGCTTTTCTTTTTTCATACGTGATGTCCGAGGGGAAAGTTCTATTCCCAAAGGGAGACACGACCCGTAGCTGGTTGTTCTATATAAAGGAGCTTCATTGACCACTATGATCGGGTGTGCCGAAAAGTAGTGGCGCAATTTCGTGCTGTCGTGAACACTCCATATGCTAGCTTTTGTGCGAGGGTACCTCTGTTTGAGGGCGACAAGACTTCGCTCACGAAGTATACTTACTCCATGGATTTTCCCTTCTTCTTCTCTTTCGACAACTAACACCGTGCTAACCACTTGGGGCGTGGCTGCAATATACAGGAGAGGTTCCTTTTCCTTAGGAGCCACTAAGATTGGTGGTGTCGATATTTTTCGCTTTAGATCTTCGAAAGCTCGATCAGCTTCTTCGTTCCACTGGAATTTATCTCCTTGCTTTATCAGCGCATAAAATGGTAGTGCTTTTTCTCCTAACTGGCAGCGAATCTGCTCGAGCTGCGCCCAGTTAGCTGCTGTATTTCTTTTAACTTCGTTGGCTTCCTCATTGTTACTATGGCTTGTATTTTGTCGGGATTTGCTTCAATCCCTCTTGCTGAAACTAGAAATCCCAGAAGTTCTCCTGCTGGGACCAAAAACACTTCGTCGGGTTCAGCTTGAGGCAGAATTTGTCGAGGTTGTCAAAAGTTTCTTTGAGATCCTCGATCAGCGTTCCCCTTTTTTGATGTTATGACGACGTCATCGATGTATACTTGCACGTTTTTCCCAATCTGTGTTGCTAAACACTTCGCATCATCCTCGATATGTTGCTCCCGCATTTCAGACCGAAGGGCATTGTCTTGTAGCAAAACACGCCGTAAGGTGTAATAAACGCTGTCTTGGCTTCATCATCTTCTTTAGTCTGATCTGGTTATAACCGGAGTATGCATCCAAAAAGGAAAGACGTTCACAACCTGGCGTCGATAATTTGATCGATCCTTGGGAGGGAAAGTGATCCTTAGGGCAATGTTTGTTGAGACACGTGAAGTCGGCACATGCGAAGGACTGTCGTGTTTTTCTTTGGCACCATCACTTGGGTTAGCTACCCATGTGGCCAGTGATATCTCTCTGATAAAACCAGCTTCCTCTAGTCGATTTATTTGATAGCATGGATTTGCGGTTTGGTTAAAAGCGCAAAGGTTGTCGATTGGTTTATTGTTGGATCCAAATTTAGGTGGTGCTCGGCAAGTTCCCTGGGTACTCTGGCATGTCGGCTGGACACCATGCGAAGATTTTCCAGTTCTCACGGAGGAACTCGACGAGCGCGCTTTCCTATGCGATATCCATGTTGTTTGCAATGGATGTCGTCTTTTTGGATCTGTCGGGTGAATCCTTTAGAATTTCTCCTTGTTGAAAGTTGATTCCTTGTTTGGCCTTGGGCAGTACGCTCAGTAATGCTCCTTGACGCCAAGTATTCCGCTTGCATCCCGAAGGTTTGACAATCGATGGAAATCCTTGTCGCACTTATCAGCTAAGCAAAACTCCCTTTGACCGTGATTGGTCCCTTGGGTCCAGGCAATCTCCATAACAGGTATGTATAGTGTGGTACTGCCATAAATCTAGCGTATGCTGGTCGTCCCAACAAAGCGTGGAATTAAATCCACGACTTCGAACTCCAGCTTCTCGATTCTATAATTTTCTCGGGTTCCAAAGCTGAACGTCGAGGTTGATCTTCCCAATGGGTAACTTGGTTTCTGGTGTGATGCCGTGGAACCTTGTGTCGTTGGCTTCAGGTTTGCTAAGGATATGTTCATCTTCCTCAATGTATCTGCACATGAGGTTTAAGCTGCTGCCACCATCTATGAATACTCGAGAAACGTCAAATCTGCGATATCTTGATAAGTCTGGCCTGGTCGAGGAACTTTTGCGGGTGGTCCGCTATGGTGAAGCCGATGTCTTGTCCCGACCAATTGAGGTACTCAGCTGTTGGTGGAGGCATTTTTCTGCCATGAACACTGTCGCGAGATTACTTTTGAGCTCTATTGGATGGCCTTTCTGAATCATCGACCGCTCCGTTGGAGTTAGGATCAACATAGGGTGGTGGTCTTTGCTGCCGCTATTCGAGCTGGTGTTGATTGCCTACTGTCGCGGGAGGTGGCGGTAGATGAATTTCGCTCCTAGGCTCCCGAGGGTTTCTGTCTGCTCGTGCGTGAGCGTTTTCTGCACATCTGAACATTGCTTGGAAATTTGACAATCTTTCTGCAGGTGTCCTGACTGTCTTTTCCCATTGCTATCGAGGAAAAAATGCATCGCACGGTCCGTTCAGCATTTCTTCGGGAGACATAAAAGGTCGTGGAAACCTTGGCCCACTATTTTGCTGTTACGGGAGTCGTCCCTATTATCGCCTCGCTGCTCATTGCTTCTCTGATAATCATCTCTGTTGCTTGCTCCTGTATTTGACCGAAATCTGCCGAAATTTGCCCTGGGCGTCGTAATTCGGATGCCGAGAAATCGTCGCCTCGTCGATAATTTCGACTACGGTCCTCCTCTGCGACCTGTGTCGTTTATTGTGGACAGCGTCTTCTCCGTCTGCCCATCTATTTGCTATCTCCATCAACGCGGATACTGTTTTTGGATTGGTCCTTCCCAAGTCCTCGACAAAATCTCCGCGCCTGATTCCTGCGACAAACGCATCTATTGCTCTCTCGTCATATATTTTCTGCCGAGTTTTTTATGATGTTCCACCTTTGGATGTATTTTCTCATTGACTCATCTGGCTTTTGTCGACACGCCCTCAGCTCTTCCAACGATGCAGGCTTTTTGCATGTGGATCTGAAGTTTTTGACGAAAACGTCCTCGAAACTTTCCCAGTGTCGATGGATCCTGGCGGAAGTTTTTGATCCAAGATCGTGCGGCTCCACTTAGGTGCACCTGAATACTTTGCATGGCTGTTGCTCTAGTTCCTCCAGTTAGCTTTACCGTCTCGAGGTAATCAATTAGCCATCCTCCGGGTCTTGCAGCCGTCGAACTTTTGAAGTGATCGGGTAACTTGAATCCTGAGGGACTCGTTTTTCGGACTCTTCTCGTGAAACAAGGTAGACCACACATATCCTCGTCATTAAGCTCCGGGGACTGCCGATGATCTCTTCTGCTTTGCCTTGCTCTGTCGACCCTTGCTTGTACTCTCTGTGTCTCTTGCTCCACTTGGTCCTTCGGGCTGCCGCCGTGCTGCTGGTCGTGGACTATTTTGCCTTCTGCTCCTTCGGGAGGCGTTGCTACGCTGTCCCCATAGCTCCAACTCTGCCAATGCCATGTTGTATAATGTTTCCCTTGGATCTCCTGGGGGTGGCTTGGATGCGAGGATGTAAGCTTGTGTCGCCATATACCCAGCTTCTGGTGTCCTAGGGATAATATTTCCTCTTGTATCTATCGACATAAAGGACATGTCGAGGTTTTGAACCAAGTACTCTCTGTCTGCTTCGGGTATGTGTTGTAGCCTTGATCTTCCTCTGTTCCGAGCCTCCTGGCTATCACCCGAAACTCTAGATTGTCCACTTAGATCTGCCCTTCTCCTGCTGGGAAGCTGCCTCCTTTCTCCTGTTTAGCTCAGTCTGTTTTTCTATTTCTCGGGCAGTTCGTGCGAGCATATATTGATAAGCTTGCAGTTCTTGGTGTAGCGTGTTGTCGTCATTGGTTGAACCATCTATGGCTTTTGCCGCTCTATCCCAGGCTGCCTGGAAGTTGGACTCGACGCGTGGTGTGGGCCCGACATATTTAGTGCCCATACCTCTCCTTAGATCTGAGGGATCGACAAAAGGATTTCCCAATTGATCGAAAGCCTCCGATGTTTCCTCTTGATCTTCGATAGCATAAATCGATGATATTTTGTACTCAGATCTATGTTGGGTTGGTGACATCATTGTTGAGATTGATGAAGACCTTGCCCCTTGTGAGAGATTTGTCGACGTAAATGTGACATCGCTTGAGCCATCGCTTATATGAGTCAGATGACCAGGGATGCGTTGCTGATCTTGGCGAGTTTCTCTCTTGCTCTGGTGCTGACGTAGCGTTTCCGAAGTTTCTTCTTCGACTCAGTTGATGATGCATAGCTTGAAAATTCAGAATCGACCGCGACGATCCCGACGAAATCGGAATTTCGACACGATACGATCCTTCTTTCTTCTTGGAAGTGGAACCTTCCGAACGTCATCTCCAAGGGCTCCCGGATACGCATATGCATCCAAACGGGAGGGTGGGTGAGGAAAAAATCAACAGGACCAGTGGCGATCTGTTTACCTCGATCCATAGTGTTGCTCCCGGTTGACGATGTCGAAGATCTTGAACGTGCCATCGAGATCAGATCCTTACGCCTCTAATTCCCACAGACGGCGCCAATTGACAGGGATTAACTTGTCAATGCCTATGGATTATAGGCTAGGGTTTAGTTAGAAGTAGAGGGCAAGTAGATCTCGAAGGTTTCAGCCGAAAAGTACTCGACGAATATGAAAACTAGGGTTTGCAAACAATGATTCGATGATCCTCTCGTCCCTCGACCCCCCTTTATATAGGTGGAGCCGAGGGATTCGTGCTATACAAGGATTACAGAGTCCGGGACGGTTCTAACTCATCCCGCCAGATTTACAAATAACACTTCCTATTACAACTCTATCTTTTCCTTAAATACATCTTGGGCTGTCGAGTCTTCTTATTCTTCGGGTAGTGGGCCTTCAATAAACCCCGGGTACTATATTAGGCAGGCCCATTTGGGATGCCTATGTCACACCACCTAGCCACTTGCTATCTTGCGTGCCTGTGTTGTTTCTTTGGAAGGAGATGAGTGTACGTGTGTGTTTGTGGTGCCTGTCCGTTTCGTGTACAGTAACTGTCAGGGACAGTATGCAGTGGTAAGCTACAGATCTCTCGCAGTTCTTGAAAGCTGTGAGAACAAATTGATTGAGAGGGGTGTAGCAAATCCTTATTCAGCGCTTAGCTCGCTTCTTATCAGGTGTGAAACTGATCTAGAAAAGCTCGTATAACATGCGGGATTAGTGCTCGACCAGGAGTCCTCTGGAGTCAGGAAACTGATCAGGATTGCATGAGTGGGCTGTGTGATCGATCAGATCAAACCAGATAATTGGCGTACTAAAAGGCAGAAGCCGCAGCAGGACAGACTTTGCATCTATCAGATCAAACACCAGCTGCATGATCATGTCTGTATGATGCACTAGCCAATGCAACTAATAGTTCAAACTCATAAAAAAAGGCTAGGCAATATATTTATTTTAACACTTCTCTCAGGTTTAGCCTATTTAATTCTTAGCGGGGATTCCGCCGTGCATGTAGTGGGGCATGTAGTGGCGGGCCTACAAATATCTAGAAGCCTGGGAAAACAAACCTATGATGCTAATTTTTTGGTGAAAATTTATAGAAAATCAATGTGTTATAAGGCATCGTCCCGCCGGCAAGCCCAGGCGACAAGGATGGTGGATCCGCCACTGCATGCATGTAGGTTGCACAATCCTTATTACTCCCACCGTCTCATGAAACATGTCTTAAATTTGTTAAATTATGGATGTATCTAGACACCAAATAATAACTAGATACATACATAGTTAGGATATGTTTCATGGGACGGATGGAGTATTAGTACCGTGTGAGCACAATCTTGAATTTGAGGGCTCTTGGCTCTAATACCGTCTAGAATTGAGAACTATCCGACTCAACCAATAGTCCTCTAAACGATGAAAAGGGCTAGGCAATATATTTATTTCAACGCCATGTGTGTCTTACTGTCTCGATGTCTGCGTGATTGTTGTGACTAAGATACGTCTAATGACCTAAGTACATACAGAGATCTTCACTGGGATCTCCACAGTGCCATCCACCACCATGCCACTTCTCTCATGAATGCCATGCATGCAAGCATTTCCAAAGAGCAGCGCTTCGAAAAGCTAGCACCCTCCCAGAAAAGCATGAAAGTTCAAAAGTTGCATGCATGGCTCCCTCTGACCGGCCATGTATGTCTCGTTCAATCACACGAAAAGGCAGCTACTGTGCATCTCCTCAGCTTAATCTCGGGCCAGAGACCGACCAGTCCAGAGACACGAGCACGTGTACGCATCTATCTATCTGGTTCCTACCTTCTCTTTCACACGCACACACGAGCTAGCAGCTAATCCAGGAGACACCAACGGAAGAACTTGCAACGATCGATAATAACTTGCTTAATTCGCGCATAGAAGCTAAAGATGGAGAGCCGGCGAGGGAAACATTTCAAGAAAATGAGATCTAGGAGTAGTAGCTAGTGAAAATCAAATATTTCAAATGAACATACTTGAAAAGAAGGAGACCATCAATTAATTTTGGAAAGGATATAGTTGACTAGTTGCACAAGATAAATTTGTTCGGATAAGATATGTACTGCGGTAAAAAAAACTATGCATCTACATATATAGGCGTTCAACAGTGGTAGGTGAATGTCGATGCAAGGTGTACGTCGATTCATAAATTCAGGTTCTTATTGGCAGAGGTCCAAGATAAGCACGCAGCATACGGTAATGGGGCCGGCAGGTGTAACGAATCCGACTTGATGTTGCTTTAGATAGCTTTATTCCCGGCAAATGAACTCCCGGGCAATTACACCCAGCGTCCCAGCGAGCCGTAGTGTTCGTTCAAGTTTTGAACTCTTGTTTCACACAACTGTAGTAGGTAGTGGACTAGTAGAACTTTATTTAACCAAACCCTCTAGCTATTGCATTTATTGTTAGGTAATTCCAATTATAGGATCCATCCAACTGTGCTGGAAAAAACAGGAGTTCCAAGATTATTGACACACACCCAACACATGCACACACAAAAAGAAGTACACATGTAAAATTGGTTAAAGTATGGAGAAATTGAAAGTGGTACTTTGTGGATCATGGTCATTTTCTCTACTGTACAATTAATCACTGTGTTAATTAGTTGAATCAGAATGAGAGAAATCGGAAGAAACTGTGTTCAGGACAGATAAACAGGAAGCTAGAACAGCAGCAACATCTACCTAGGATTATGATGTGGCTTGCGCGCTCACCTGCATGTTGTTGTACCGGTTGAAGGTTTTGAAGCAGACGGGGCAGGAGAACTGCGTTGGGCCGATGAGGATCTGCGACGGCGTCGGGATCCAGTACTGCCCCTTGTTCAGCCGACCGATCGGCGTCGACGCGAACCCTAGCGGCACAACGGCCACCTCGCCATCGGCGTCGCCGCTGACGCCCCCGCCGTCGTCGTCTTCTTCCTCGTCCTCCCTCGACGCAGCAGCAGCCCTCCTTGCCACCGAGATGCCGGAGATGAGGTCAGCGGCCACACCGGTGCTCGGCAGACCGATGTGGAGCGCCACCGTCACGTCCCCCGCTTCGCCGCTGCTACCGCCCGCCTCCACGTCCATCGGGTCGTCGGCCGCCTTAGAGTTCAGGTCCGTGAAGAGCCGCCGCCCCTCTTGCTGGTGGTGGTTGTGGTGGATACTGCTCGCGGAGGGGCCTGTCACCTGATCCCCCTCCTCGTCGTCTCCGCCGTCGTGATCGGAGTCCTGGCCGTGGACATGCTCTCTCGACCGGCGGGAAGCAGGGGCGAGAGAGAGTAGGGGTAGGGCCTCCCGGAGCGGAGGCGAAGACGGTGGGGCAGTAGTCGGCCGGGAGAAGAAAGGGTTGGAGTATGCAGAGAGCAGTGGAGGCGCCGGCACCGGCACCGGCGCCGTCGGCGTTGGAGCCGGCGCCGTGACGGGGAAGTAGTGTCGGTGGTGATGGTAGTTCTTAAGGAAGGTCGTGTACGGGTTCTCCATGGCAGGCGGCCGCGCGAGGTAGGCAAAGCTAGGTGGCCTGCGCTTCTAGCTTGGCCCAGGCTTGGCTAGAGATGGAGCTGTGTGTGGCGTGGTGGTTGGCGTCTTGGCGAGGGGTTATTATAGGGTGCGTGCGTGATGAGGCGACGGCCGGGTGCGACTACTTACGGCAGAATTTAGTTAGTGCATGCTGCCTAAGCAAGAAGAGAAACAGTAGCATTATGTCATTTATTTTTCGATGTTGGCTAGGAATGTTCCTTCCGGCACTACATAGAGATGAAGGTGGGTCAGTATTAGAGTACCCTTTACCATTTTTTAGTGCAAAAATATTAGAATAAGTTTTATAAAATGATGGTATCATCAGAAAAAATTGTTTATTTCGTTGAACTAAAGAAGATAAATGGTACCCTAATATTGTCACACCTGCATCTATAAGGGTATATACATGTGTTATCTCAAATGATGATTACCACGATTTTATTCCACCACTAACTTGTATGGCCTTGTCGACAAAAAGAGGGAGTATTAATCTTCAAGCGAAATAGAAGAGAATATAAGAAACAACAATTGATATTGATTAGCATGCATCTTTGTTTTCTTTAATTGGACTTGCTTAATCTGACTTGTATTAGTTTTAAAGCCGGCTTTATTTCTAAAAAGTATGTCGAAATGTTTCATTCGATTCTTATCAAATCTAGGGAAGAATTTTTTTTGGGAAACAAAGTTTGTTTCTTGAATTATCTTAGATGTGGGAAAATCCCCAGATGTATGGTTAGTGACACAAACGGAGAAAGATTTGGGCATGAAGCATCACTAAATCTCCTTTAATACTAAAGATGTGCTATTATAACATATAAAATATATCTACCGATGAATATGCTCAAAGTAACATGCTATAAAACCGTTTTCCTTTATTTGGTAAAATATAGAAATCGATTTGAAAGGGTTAGCCGTTTAATTTGGATATAACTCCTAACAAAACAGAATGACTTTTTAATTAAAAAAAAGGGGTGACCCCTGTTGAAACGTAGAATATATCAGACATGCCTGTAGGTTTGGACGGGATGGGTTCCTTATTAATGGCTGAAGTAACATTTTTTTTTACTAAAATCTGAAGAAGCATGCACGTTTTGGACGGGAGGGAGGGGTTCCTTATTGCGGATGAAAATTCATCTGTGTGTCTGTAGGTGTAACTGATGGTACATGTACCATTATGTGTTTGGTCCGGTTTTTATATCTTTGATAGTGAAATCTTGACCTGAGAAGGTTTTCTTCTCGTCGGCTTCCTCTGGGCAATAGGTACTAACACTGTTGATTCTTTGAAGTACAATAAACTAGCGTTAAGAACCGCGCTTCATTTTCTCTAGGCCCACAATTCACGGAACAATGATGATGCTATTTGCCGTTTTGTGATAAATCGGTACACCGACTAGTGAGGCAGTCACGCTCAAATGTCAATGGGAGTATGAGACCAGCTACGTACCGCAGCCACTTGATGTACTACGTTATGTTGAAAGAATCTAGATTGTACTGCCAGTTAGGTACAGGTCTCATTGTTGATTTTAGTTAGAGTATAATTATGTAGATACCTTGAACTACAAATTGTAGAAAGGAAAAAATACAAGAAATGAAGCATGTGATCGACGTGTTGTTACTATTAAGTCCCCGGTCCCCACAAGAAAAACAATATTGTGATTAAGTACAGGATAGTGGGTTGAAACGAAATCTGATCTTTTTTACACATATACATACATATGATTCCTACGAATGTGTAAAATTTTGTTAAAAAGTACATTATATTTGTGTGATACAAAAATCACAAAACGTGGCTCTAGCTAGGTACTTATATTTTTATTTTGGTCTTCAAGTTTGTCTCTTTTTGTGTAGGTCAAGGATGAAAAAAAATTAGATTAAAAATTATAGTTACATAATATACATCCATATGTATTTGCATGTTGTTTTTATAAAAAAATTGAAGTGGAAAGATAAAGTTTTTGATAAATTTTGAAGACCGGGCTGCATTTGGAGTTTCCACGCGATAGTGATGTTTTTAAAATGTGAGCAGATGTATACCGAGAAAATTTTGTCTATGTTTTATACGAAAATTATAGTGTAAAATTTTGTTAAAAAGTACATTATATTTGTGGGATACAAAAATCGCAAAACATGGCTCTAGCTAGGTACTTAAATTTTGATTTTGGTCTTCACGTTTGTCTCTTTTTGTGTAGGTCAGGGATGAAAAAAAACTTAGATTAAAAATTATAGTTACATATACTACACATCCATATGTATTTGCATGTTGTTTTTATAAAAAAATGAAGTGGAAAGATAAAGTTTTTGATAAATTTTGAAGACCGGTCTGTATTTGGAGTTTCCACACGATAGTGATATTTCTAAAATGTGACCAGATGTATACCGAGAAAATTTTGTCTATGTTTTATACGAAACATGCACTCTGATATACTGTCACTAACAAGTAATTTGAATTTGAAATAACTGTACACAAAATATACCCGTGGGTCGGGCTTTTTTGTTCTATCTTGACATACACATCATCTATGCGTTTGATTTCTACTATTTACTAGTGATTTGAATTTGAAATAACGGTTACACAAGTGCAAAAATTTCACTCACGAATGCTAAACAGAATGACCTCGACTTCCTGATACAACTTCACCATATAAGAATTCAGCATGGGGTTACCAACAGTTTTTTATGTCTATGTTTTTCTTTGTATTTTTATGGTTGCACTAGTAGAAAAACAGGCTTCGGGTGAGCCCCATAAGTCGCGAAGCTGCAGGAACCGCGACTAATGGTACCTTTAGTCGCGGTTCGGGAGGCGAACCGCGACCAAAGGCTGGGCCGGCGCTCGGTGGCCAGCCGGTGCACGTGGGGGTCTTTAGTCGCGGTTGGCCAGGCCAACCGCGACTAAGTGCGAGGCCTTTAGTCGCGGTTGGCCAGGCCAACCGGGACTAAAGCCCCTATATATACCCATCCAGCAGCCAACACTTAGCCATTTGGTGCCATTCTCTTCACAAGTGGGTGTTAGGTTTGCTTTTGGTTCCTCTTATGCACATAAGGTGTTTGATGAAATGCCCCAAGAGCATGAAACAAACATGATATGAAGTGTTGGAGCCACACTTGAGCTTTCTCATTTATTTTTTCCTCCTCGATCGCGGTTAGCAACTTGAACCTTTGATGTGTCGTTGATAAAATGTGCATGTGTGTGTAGTTCATTGTTTAATTTATATTGTTTGTAGCTAGTTAGTTTAACAAATGCATGATGGTTAATTATATATTTTATATTATAATAATGCAGATGAATCGACAATGGATGTACGGTAACCGACTCTCCGGCGAGTTCATTGGGTTTGAAAGATTTCCTCGTAGTGGCTAATGCGAACAAGCAGGGGGTTTTGTTATCTGTCCATGTGTTAAATGTAAGAATCAGAATGGTTACTCTTCCTCAAGAGATGTTCACATGCACCTGCTTCGGCACGGTTTCATGCCAAGCTATAATTGTTGGACCAAGCATGGAGAAAGAGGGGTTATAATGGAAGAAGATGAAGAAGGGGATGATTTCATCGATGAAAGCTATCTTGCTCATTTCGGTGATACTTTCATGGAGGATGCTGAAGGTGAAGGGGAAGGTGAAGGGGAAGGTGAAGAAGAGGCACGTGATGATCCCGTTGATGATCTTGGTCGGACCATTGCTGATGCACGAGACGGCGAAACTGAAAAAGAGAGGAGAATTTGGATCGCATGTTAGAGGGGCGCTGTACCCCGGATGCGATGATGGTCTGAAAAAGCTGGGCTGCACTGCTTGGATTTCTTGAGATGGAAGGCACAGGCAGGTGTAGCTGACTCGGCATTTGAAAACTTGCTGAAAATGTTGAAGAATATGTTTCCAAAGAATAACGAGTTGCCACTACGTACGAAGCAAAGAAGGTTGTCTGCCCTCTAGGTTTAGAGGTTCGAAGATACATGCATGCATCACTGACTGCATCCTCTACCGCGGTGAATACGAGAATTTGAATGAATGCTCGGTATGCACGCATTGCGTTATAAGATCGGAGGCGATGACCCTGGTGACGATGTTGAGGGCCAGAAACCCAGGAAGAGGTTCCCACCAAGGTGATGTGGTATGCTCCTATAATACCACGGTTGAAACGTCTGTTCAGGAACAAAGAGCATGCCAAGTTGTTGCGATGGCACAAAGAGGACCGTAAGTCGGACGGGGAGTTGAGACACCCGAGATGGGAACGCAATGGAGAAAGATCGACAGAGAGTTCAAAGATTTTGCAGGCGACGCAAGGAACATAAGATTTGGTCTAAGTACGGATGGCATGAATCCTTTTGGCGAGCAGAGCTCCAGCCATAGTACCTGGCCCGTGACTCTATGCATCTACAACCTTCCTCCTTGGTTGTGCATGAAGCGGAAGTTCATTATGATGCAGTGCTCATCCAAGGTCCCAACCCGGCAACGACATCGATGTGTACCTAAGGCCATTAGTTGATGAACTTTTACAGCTGTGGGGCAGACCTGGTGTCCGTGTGTGGGATGAGCACAAAGAAGAGGAATTTGACCTACGAGCGTTGCTTTTCGTAACCATCAACGATTGGCCTGCTCTTAGTAACCTTTCGGGACTGTCAAATAAGGGATACAATGCATGCATGCTTACATGAGACTGAAAGTGTACATTTGCCAAATTGTAAGAAGAACGTGTACCTTGGGCATCGTCGATTTCTTAGAAAGGTCATCCGAGAAAGAAAGGCAAGCATTACAACGGCAAGGCAGATCACCGGCCGAAGCCTGCGGAACACACTGGTGCTGAGGTATTTGATATGGTCAAGGATTTGAAAGTCTTCTTTGGAAAGGGTCTGGCGGACAATCGGTTCCGAAGGGAGCTGACGGGCACGTAGCCATGTGGAAGAAGAAATCTATATTAGGAGCTAGAATATTGGAAAGTCCTAGAAGTCCGCTCTGCAATCGACGTGATGCTCGTTACGAAGAATATTTGCGTGAACATCCTAAGCTTCTTGGGCGTGTGGGAAGTCAAATGATACAAAGGAAGCACGGCAGGACCAGCAAAGTTTGAAAGACCCGATGACCGGCATCCGGAACGGTTTCAAGGTCGTGCGGCTACGCTCGACCAAAGAAGAGAAGGTCATCTTTTTGAATGCCTGAGCAGTATGAAGGTCCCGTCAGGATTCTCGTTCAATATAAAGGGAATAATAAACATGGCGGAGAAAAAGTTCCAAAACCTGAAGTCTCACGACTGCCACGTGATTATGACGCAATTGCTTCCGATTGCTTTGAGGGGGCTCCTGCGGAAAATGTTCGAGTAGCCATTGTGAAGCTATGTGCATTCCTCAATGCAATCTCTCGGAAGGTAATCAATCCAGAAGTTCTACCACGGTTACAGAACGATGTGATCCAATGTCTTGTCGGTTTCGAGTTGGTGTTCCCGCCATCCTTCTTCAATATTATGACGCACCTCCTGGTTCACCTAGTCGATGAGATTTCCATTCTCGGTCCTGTATTTCTACACAATATGTTCCCCTTCGAGAGGTTCATGGGAGTATTAAAGAAATATGTTCGTAACCGTGCTAGGCCAGAAGGAAGCATCGCCAAGGGCTATGGAAATGAGGAGGTAATTGAGTTTTGTGTTGACTTTGTTCCTGACCTTAAGCCGATTGGTCTTCCTCAATCGCGGCACGAGGAGACTAAGTGGAAAAGGCACGATCGGAAGGAAATCAATGATATGTATGGACGGCCATTCTCGTGAAGCACACCACACAGTTCGACCAATTCCAGCTTGGTGGCTCCACTTTGAGAAACACAAGAATATTTTACGCTCGGACAACCCTGGGAAGCCTGAATCCTGGATTAGGAAGGCCCACATGGAGACTTTCGGCAGTTGGTTGAGAAAACATTTAATGAGTGACAATAAGGTTGTAGATCAGTGTACATGTTGGCCAAGACACCATCTTCGACTATAACGACTTTCCAAGGGTACGAGATAAATGGGAATACATTTTACACGATCGCCCAAGATAAAAAGAGCACCAACCAAAACAGTGGTGTCCGCTTTGATGCAGCAACCGAGAATGGGCAAAAGGTCACATATTATGGTTACATAGAGGAGATATGGGAACTTGACTATGGACCCTCCTTTAGGGTCCCTTTGTTCGGTGCAAATGGTTCAAGCTAACAGGAGGTGGGGTAAAGGTGGACCAGCAATACGGAATGACAATGGTGGATTTCAACAATCTTGGTTACCTTGACGAACCATTCGTCCTAGCGAAAGATGTCGCTCAGGTTTTCTATGTGAAGGACATGAGTAGCAAACCGAGGAAACGGAAAGATAAGAAAACGAGTACATCATGCGATGATCCAAAGCGCCACATTGTTCTTTCGGGGAAAAGAAACATCGTGGGAGTGGAGGACAAGACAGACATGTCGGAAGATTATAATATGTTTGGTGAAATTCCGCCCTTCAAAGTGAACACCGACCCAAGCATTAAGTTAAATGATGAGGATGCTCCATGGATACGGCACAATCGTAAGCAAGCAGGGACACAAGGGAAGAAATGATGTGTAATAATTTATTGTACCAAACTTTGTTGAATGAATCATGTGAATTATATTACCCGTGATGTGTTTGGTGTCCATTTTCGAATGATTCAATTGACTCGAGATAGCACGATGATACATGAAATTTGGAGTGACTAAGTCATACTCCTGCATGCATACATGAAATTTGGAGTGACTAAGTCATACTCCTTCATACAGGAAATTTGGAGTGACTAAGTCATACTCCTGCATACATGAAATTTGGAGTAGTCATACTCCTGCCTAGGCGTATAATATGCATACTCGTAGTCTTCATAGCCGCCGCCGTTGTACTGGTAGTCGTCGCCTTCTAAGTTGCGACGTCGTCGTCGCTCTTGTCGTTGTCGTCGGGCGCGCTCGTGGCTCGAGCGAGGGTAGCGCAGGCGGGGGATATCGCCGGCCGTGATGTAGTCCATGACGCTCTGCGGTCCGGCCGTACCACCATAGCCGACGGCCGGCCTCGTGGAAGTTTCCGGGGGAACGTCCTCCTCATGCAGCGGCGCCTCTCACGCCGATTGATGAAGAAGCGTCCCAAGTATGCTGGTTATCGGGATGCCAACGAGGATTCATCCGCTACTCCGGCGTGAGGTCGAGGTAGTAGTGGTTCGTGATGGCCGGCGCGCGGTACCCGAGGGACGGGAGGGGGACGCCGGCGCAAGGCTCCGGCCGGCGAGGGACGCGGTAGCCCGGAGGCAAGGGTAGTTCGAGGCGCAAAGCTCCTCCACCTGTAGGGTAGGTGGGTGCGGTGGAATCCATGAGAGAGTGATGAGAGATTGTAGAGATGTGATATGCTGGCCGGGCTACCTATATGTAGTGACAAATGGCGGGAAAAATGGGAGCGGGAAGACAGAGGCGGGAAGAAAGAGGCGGGAGAAAGTGGCGGGAAGAAATTGGCGGGAAAAAATTGGCGGGAAGAAAGAGGCGGGAAGAAATTGGCGGGAAACAATTGGCGGGAAGAAAGAGGCGGGAAGACAGGGAAGAAATGGGGGAAGACGAGGAGGGAAGAGGGTCGGCGGGAAGAGGCGGGAAGAGGGGGCCAACGAACTTTTGAATTGAATTAGTTTTATTTTTATGAATTTTTGATAATTTGTATTTTTAAAATTTTGAATTGAATTAGTTTTATTTTCTGAATTTTTTGATATATTATTTGTATTTTAAGATTTTGAATTGAATTAGTTTTATTTTTATGAATTTTTTGATATATTATTTGTATTTTTAAGATTTTGAATTGAATTAGTTTTATTTTTATGAATTTTTTGATATATTATATGTATTTTAAACATTTTGAATTGAATTAGTTTTATTTTTCTTAATTTTTTGATATATTATTTGTATTTTTAACATATTGAAATGAATTAGTTTTATTTGAATTAGTTTTATTTTTCTGAAATTTTTTGATATATTATTTGTATTTTTAAGATTTTGAATTGCATTAGTTTTTTTCTGATTTTTTTGATATATTATTTGTATTTTTAAAATTTTGAATTGAATTAGTTTTATTTTCTGAATTTTTTGATATATTATATGTATTATATGATTTTCAAAAGAAAAGTATTTTCAAAAAAGAGCTTTAGTCGCGGTTGCACAGCCAGCCGACTTCGTCCTTCTTGGGAAATTAAAGGGGCGAAAATCCCTTGTCGCGGTTGGGGTCAGCAGCGACTAAAATAATGCGTTGGCGACCCCAACCGCGACTAAAGCCCCATCCCTATTTATACGCGCGGGCGCGAAGGCGCGCCCCATTCGTCTTCTCCGCCCGCACGAAGTTCTTCTCCGCCCGTCAGGCTGCCCCGTCGTCGCCGCCCCCGTCGTCGTCGCCGCCGTCGCCGCCGCCTCGCCCGTACGTCGTCGCGCGCCGCCCTCTCTCTCGCCGCCACGCGCGTCTCACCCGGCCGCGCGCCGGCTCGCCGCCGCCCTCTCTCGCTCGCGCCGCCTCGCCGTGCGTCGTCGCGCGCCGCCCTCTCTCTGCTCGCCCGCCGCGCGCGTCTCACTTTGGCCGCGCGCGCCAGCTCGCCCGCCGCCGCCCTAGCCCGGCGCCCGCGCGCGCCGCCCTCGCCGCGCCGCGCTCGATCTCTGCTCGCCGGCCCGCCGGCCTCCGGCCGCGCGGCGCCGCACGGACATGCGGCGAGAGAGATGAGAGGAGGGAGAGAGAGAAACCGGCGCCCTTTTTTTAACTAAAATTAACTCACAATTTGTTAATTTGACTTAACATTTGTTAATATTAACTCACAATTTATTTTTAGTAATTAACTCACAATTTGTTAATTAACTCACAATTTGTTTTTAGTAATTAACTCAAAATTGTAAACTAAAATTTGACTTAAAAAAGAGTGTGAAAAAAAACTAAAATTTGACTTAGGAAAACTAAAATTTGACTTAGAAAAACTAAAAACTCAAGTTTGTGTAAAAAAAAAACTAAAATTTGACCACCGCGCGTATATGGAGGGGGCAGCGAGCCCCTCGTCGCCCCCTCCGTAAACTTAACAAAATCTTGACTTAACAAAATTTTGACATAACAAAAATTTAACTTAACAAAAATTTTACTTAACACCGCCACACTGCCACCGTGGCGAGGGTTATCGGCGAGGGTTATGTGTCCTCGGCACCGCCACCGCCCTTTTGCCACCCCTTTCGCAGCGCCCTTTCGCCACCGACCCCGCGTGTGTATGGAGGGGGCGGCGAGGCCCTCGCCGCCCCCTCCGTATCGCGCGGGTTTTTTTTACGAGAGAGGATCGGCACCGCCACCTCACTGCCACCGCCCTTTTGCCACCAGTCTCTCGGTCACGCGGTCACTGAGCGGCGAGGTCGATCGTCCGCATATACACATCTAATACACGGCCCCCGCCCTTCGCCACCGCCCTTTCGCCACCGCCACCGGTCTCTCGGTCACGCGGTCACTGCGTCCCCCTCTCGCCTCCCGCTCGTCGCCCTCTCTGTTTATATGTAGAAGAGATGTGATAATGCATATACACAATTAATTTGTTTTGACTACATGTTTTCAGGACTGACATATGGCGAGCTGACCCGATTCTGGACAACTATGATCCGGAAGCTGAAGACCATATGTTCGGCATCATAAAAGGCGATATTCTATATGTGCCGACCGGAGAAGAAGAAGATGATATCTCTTCTTATCTGAACCTTGAGGGTGAAGATGAAGGGCGCCGTCAGCAGCAGATGATGCCGAAGAAACGTCGATAAACGACGATCTTCAATTGGAAGTAGCAACCACCTCCGCGAGGTATATATATATACATATTGAGCGTCTGGTGATACAAACTAATGATTTGAATAAATGTGTGTGTACTAACGCGCGACTCTCTTTCTTATTTTAGCCCTCGGCCGGATCGTCGAAAAAATCGAGTACGTCGTCAAAGCGTGGCGCAACCAAGACGATGAAACCAAAGAAACATGCACCATCGATGTTGTCGATGAACAAACCGGAGGCAGCTGGAGCCCAAGAGAACGCCACCAAGTTTGTCAGCCAATGCGGAGCCGTTGTTAGAGACAACGTCTCGATCACCGTCCAGGAGTGGAATGAGCCAAAGAGGCACGTCTTGGTTTCACTTTTGTCGATAAGAGAAAAAAAAGATTGCTTCAAGAAGCTTATGGAACATTTCGTTCTACCTCAGGAATACCGCAGATACGATGAGGCGGGTAACAAGATCGGGAAAACAAGGAGAGGTGCAAGCTAGTCAAACGGTTCGCTCTTTCTAGGATGGCCAACGCATTCCGGAAATACAAGCAAAATCTAGCCCATGACTTTGTCAAGCCGGGCAAGACTCGGATTTCACGGGACATATGAGAAACTGCAACATGATTGGCGAGAATTTGTGAAGCAAAAGAAATCGGAGCAGTTCCTTGAAATATCGAAAAAAATAAGGAGAATGCGGCCAAGAAGGAGTACAATCATATCATGCCAGGAGGGTATCGCTTTTGGCAGCCTAAGTGGGAGAAGATGGAGAACGAGCTGAGGGCGCGAGGAATCCGTCCAGGTACGGAGGGATGGGACCCAAGGGCCAAAAGCTGGTGGTACGGGCATGGGGGATCGCTGAACCCGGAGACAGGGGAGTGTGTTTATCAGGGCAAAATAATTACACCCACCCAAAATTAGGCAATGAGAGGAAGCTCAAGAGGGGAGGATCAAGTTCAACGAGAACGACGCGCTGACAAAGCCCTCGGGAATCCTGAACACGGAGGACGTGTACGAGGCATGGGGCCCATTCCGTGGAAAGTAGGGTTCCCAGAACGATGACCCGTACGGAAGCCGTAAGAGAAAGATGGATCGGGATGCGAGATGTTGTGGCGAAGTTGGTAACGGAAATGGATGTGATGAAGAAAACCGTGAGTGTACTAGTCGCCGAAAGAGATGCAGCTCGGGCGCAGCATGAAGATCATCCAATGGATCTCGGAAGCCAGCAGCGGAGAAGAAGCAGCGTGTTGTATAGTATTTCTAGCATAAGAGAAATACAACACACTCTAGAAATGTGCTAGGATGATCAAAAGAACAAAATATACTCAGTGCAAAATGAAGTAGAGGGTAAGCACAAAGCTGAGTAGATTAAGTGTTCTTTTTTGCAGATTTAATAAGAATAATGTAGATGACTCTCTTAGGGAATGCAATAGGATTAATCCAACTTACGGTAGAATCGATTATAATGCGCAATAGATTATCACACGAAAAAAGGGCCAAATAAATATGAATGTACACTTTACTTATAAAAATTATAGTAAAGTCATGCATAAATCGATAAAATAAACTTTTATGGAACTCAAATGTTCTCATCAAAACGATAAAAACCAAAAGACTTCATACCATGACTTTGCATTGATAGGATGCACACATCCGCAAACAAGGAAAAAAACTACACTCGTATAACGCCTATGGTGGTGGAGAGTGTCGATCCATTGGCTCTGTTATCATCCATGAGGGGAAGAAATATCCCATGTCCCCAACTCCAATCCTATACAAATCTCTGTAAATAGATCACAGATCTGATAGATGATCGCAAACGGAGCCCGTAGGAAACCGGCAATTGAACCTCAAAGAAGAACTATTCTTACCATCGTAAACCACAAAACTTATAACCATAGCAATCATATTACATCCACTGCTCCCACCCTAGTAGGAATTTGATACTTGTGATGGATTACACGGTGACTAGTTGCCCAAATATTTGCAACACTATATATGTTGTGGGTACAAGTTAGAAACCAATTGGATGACAAGCCATATAGAATGGATAAGTTTGCACCTGAAGAAATGTTTTCCCAATCTTATCATGATGATAGAAAACACATTGCAACCTTCTTTCCATATGCGCTCTGCAAGGTTATCCTTTATAGGGCGAGTTCTTTTTTTGATAACTAAATAAAAGATGTTGTAGATATTTTTCTAAATGGAGGATGAGAGGCTTGTGAAAGGACATGGATGTCACCTAGAGGAGGGGGGGTGAATAGGTGGTTTAAAACTTTTACGATATGGGCTTAACAACTTAACAAATGCGGAATAAAACTAGCGTTTATTTTGTCAAGCCCAAAGCCTATATACTATGGTTCACCTATGTGCACCAACAACTTATGCTAAGAAATATAAGCAACTATGTGATAGCTAGATATATAACTTCAAGCACGATGTCTATCACAAAGTAAAGTGCATAAGTAAAGAGCTCGGGTATAAAGATAACTGGGGCACGCAGGAGACGATGATTCATCCCGAAGTTCACACTCTTGCGAGTGCTAATCTGCGTTGGAGAGGTGCGGTTTCTTAGTGCTCCTGAATGCCACAAGAGGCCTCACCTTGAGGTGTGGTTGCTCGATGCACACCAACGCCACAAAGTCCTCATCCCAAGATGCGGTAGCCACACCACACACCGAGCTCCACGAAGGCCTCACCTTATTCTCCGGTGACCCTTGCCACAAAGGCCTAGCTCATGGTTCCACTAAGGGAATTCCTTCGAGGCAGAAATTGGGCTTTATACAAAGCTTGGGGCACGCATCCACAACTTAATTGGAGGCTCCCAAGAAATCGCCACAAAGGCCTACAAGCAGTCTAGGGTTCCAAGAACCCAAGAGAAACAACCTGCTCACTTTCACTTCCACGAATCACCGTGGAAAGCTCACACTGATGCAACAAATGCAATGGCAAATCCTTCACTCCAAATTCCACCAAAGCTACAAAAGCTTGTGGAGGAAGAAGAGAGGAAGAACAAAGGAAATTCACAAAGAACTCCAAGATCGAGATCTAGAGGATTTCACTCACAAAGAGAGGGATTTGATTGGTAGAAATGTAGATCTAGATCTCCTCTTAGTTTTCCCGCAAGAAGATTCAAGAAACATAGGAGGATTGGAGGGAAAGGGGAACCTCTCAAGGTTAACAATGGTGGAGAGCACAAAGGGGAAGAGGTAACCATCCCCAATTAGAAGAAGGGAGTTATTTATAGCCCCCACAAAAATATGGCCATTGGGACTTTGCAGGCTAGAATATCTAGCGTAAGTGAGGGACGGAAATTCTGCCCCCCCCCCCCCCCCCCGGAAATTCCACGGGGCATCGGGCATCCAAGGTGTGTGGACCTTAAGTCCTTAGCCATTTTTCAGGGGCCAGGAATTTCAAATATACAGCCCCCTCCCCCTAAAGCGCGGGGAACAACAAAACGAGAATGACCATATCTTGAGCATCCGGACTCCGATTTTGATGATCTTGGGCTTGTTTCAAAGCTAGTAACTAGCTCTACAAGATCATACAGGGAACCATCATAATCCAGCATGGGAGGATAGAAAAAAATTATAAAATGTTTGACCTATCTATAAAAGACAAATCGGTAAAACCTCCAACCTTGAAAACACAACAAGTTTTCCATGCAGAATTTGTTTTTGATGATCTAGAGCTTGTCATGAGAATAAGAACAAGCTCTAAAACATCACATAGATAAGATCCAAATAACAACAAGAAAGATGATGCAATGATGCAAAGGTTTGAGCTTTCTCCAAATGATACGTCGAGTTACTCACTCGAGAGCCCTCTTGATAGTATGACAACTAACCTATAAACCGGTCTCCCAAATAAGCCACGAGATTGGAAAGAAAGAAACCTTATCAAGAGCAAAGTATAACCTTGTGCGTTCCTCTTGAGCTCGATGACGACGATCTTGACCGCAACAAGATGGAACGTCTTTCTTGATTGTGCTTGCTTGACGAAGTCTTGTGGATTGCTCCCCTATAATCCACCATGGGAGAGCTTTTTCCCCGGTGCATCTTCACATATCCATGATCACCATATGGATGGCAAGCTTCAAGAATATGATCTCTTAGAATTGGCTCATCTTTAACTTGCACTTCATTTCTTTATTCTTCATCATGTTGATATCTCGAAGTCAAACTTGAGGGCTCACTTCATCTTCATCTTCAAGACATACTTGAAACTTGATAATCTTCGTCAATTTCTTCTTATTGCAACCTTAAAGCCAACATATGGTTCAAACATTGCCTATTGACAACTCCTAAAAAAATAATTCAAAGCAAACACTAGTCCATAGGGATTGTTATTAATTACCAAAATCACACATGGAGGCTCATGCGCTTTCAGCCCGGTCTATCCATCAAAGGAATACATATGGAATTTATTTATATTTTATTCAACAAAGACTAATCAAGAGCATATATCATGAAAACCTAAGCCAACACTCAACACCTCGAGACCCGACAAAGGGTGAAGAAACATCTCCTCGGGTCTTTGTGCCCTAAAAACAGAAACAAACGCTTCACCAGTTAAATTAAGGGGACATCACAGAGTTGCCCTATGGCACAACATGGTGAACTAATCCGGTCTTGCAAACCCTTGGCGAGAATCTCATGCACTCTCTTCAATTAAAAAGTTGTCACCGCCATCAACCGCTGGTCCAACTTCATGGTAGAGATTTGCATAACTCTTGACAGGCTTGTCATTGGTGCCACCTTCCTGCGTGAATCCATCACAACACGTTATTTATCGAGTCCCCAATACACCAAACCACCGAGAATTGTTTTCATCGACACAATTGATGCACACCACTTCACCAGTTGCTACCACCTTCAAATCGCTGCTCCAAAAAGGATGTCGTTAAGAGGTAAAACAACGTCAATAAAGTGTCCATCGTCTGAGCCGGGATACCTGATAGAATTTGGGGTTTACCCTAGAGCGGCGCTAGTGAGTAGATATATGCGGGTTGCAATGATGGTGCTTTCAACAAGTTAACATCGCGTGAATGCTGCCATCGCCCGCAGTCACCGCCGTCGGGCTCGATTTTCACCGGCATCCGTGCCTCTTGAACTCGCCGTCGAGACCAGGTGACCGACCCCCCGCCCCTGGTGGAGGATCCACCATCACCATGACGGGGACAAAGCCCCCCGATATCCTCAAATTGCGTGATCGAGGTAGGAGAAGGGTTAGGTCGGGGCGAGGTTGTCTTTAAACATATCAAACTAGAACCTGATCTTTAAGATCTTGTTAAACACAAACAGTGATCAAGATAGGTTTTGATTTAAACATTATATTTGAGAGAAAAGATATTTTGATTTTTGAAGTCAAATTTCAAAACATGGACATGTTTTCGTTAAACCTACAACGCACGCTCCATGATTTCTCAGTCTGTTTGCACAGAAGGAACCATCCTGCAGCCAGTCGAGAGAGAGATCGAGAGAGAGAGAAGCTACCTGTGGAAGAGGAACCTAGAAGATGTTTAATTTCCAGCATTTCCCCCTATGTTGTGATGATTTCGTGGATGTGCAAGCTTGATCGGTGCGCACTTTTGATTGATGGGTGATGCGGCAAGCAAACGTTGCTGCTCTGACGGTTGGACCATCGTCTGCCTCTGGGCTCATGTGCCTCCTCGGTCGGTGTATGGTCTAGTCTGGTTCGTGGGGGGAGCCAAACCAGGCTAAAACCCCGATCCGGCTACTACGCACCCATGTTTTACGTGCACGCATGCACGCAGAAAGGCACCAGCCATGTCTCGGGCAGTTCACCACGCACGTCTTGGAACGGACAGATCCAGTGAATGTGATATTTTGCAATCTCTACAACAAAGTTAGAGGTTAATTTAAAAATTAGATTATATGTTAATTTATTTCCTGGCAACAGTAGTGTAGATGGACTGATTCTACACCATATAAGAAGGACGAACACTAGAAGATTTTACAAAATGACCACACGTGTCTTCATAATATATGATGTTGTTGTTTAATTCCATTTACCACTAGTATATCCTTGTACCCATCTATAGTGCCATGTGGCTTTTTCTTGATTATATGCACACATTTGCACCTAGTCAAAAAAAATTAGCTTTGTAAAATGGGACTAATTAGTACCATGTTTTGGTCTTCATTAGTACAGCATACCCATCGTTGACGGTTCTCTTCCATTCTTTGCACGAAGTGCATTCTCCAAATCTATGATTCATATGTGGAACACAATAAACCATCAGATTTCATACCATCATAGAGTTTTACAGGCCTAACATTTCCCTTTTGGAGACGTGAAACCAGTGTGAGTGTTAGAGCATCAACCGGTGCCTGAGGCGGCACATGATGCCCCATAAGAGTGCTCCATCACAGATGACCCCGGTGGGATAAAGAGTCTAGCTTTGACCATGAGTTTGGCTGAAAATAGATGAGCTATATGGCACTAAATTATACCACCGGATTCTTATATTGGGGAAGATTCTACATGTGTATGTTTCGTAGAAAATAACTCATGTTTTCTTAGTCAAATTCCATGGACAAAATTAGGCTAAAACTTCGAGGGGTCTTACAAAAACCTAGACGAAGATAGTGAGGATTCAATGTATGTGTTTTTTTGAGATATTTAAATATGCCTTTCAAATTTTAAAATAATAAGTGCCGTGGATCTCTATATATGAATATGATATTCTTGTCATGATCTAATCTTACATACACTACCATTCTAAAATTAGGTCCCATGTTTGTCATGAATTGGACTGAAGATACATTAATACATACATACGGACTTGGCATCGACAAGAGAAATGTGTGCATTACCCTCATCGTCTTTGACTTGCGGGCCCATGAACTTGTATCGTGTTTGTAGTACCTTCAAATTTTCAAAACTAACATCCTCCCTAAGAACAAGGTATGCATGTGATGAGAGCTAGTTGTTGAAAACCGGAAAATGCGACACATATTTGGCCAAAGATAGATTGTAGTATTTGATACGTAGACAAGCAATGTAAAATTGGAGGACAAAAACTCCCACATCCAAGGTTTTTAATTTGGGACATTGATTATTATGTCTAACATTTACTTATGCGTTAAATAGTCTATCATGCATTCCAGAAACCTCTACTTGCTAGTTTAAAAGCTCTTTCTCAAGGTATAGAAACAAACAAACATAAACATTTATGTATGTATATTTTCAATTAATTGAATGTCACGAGCTTTTCTCTGAAGACATGAAAATTTGTTCTTTTTTATTTTTCACTCGTTTGGATGAATTTGGTTCAATAAATGTTTTAGGAGATAATCCTCAAAAATGGAAACAACCGAGACCACATTATTTGCAAGATATTCCTAAAATTTAGTGCAAATAAATTAGTCACATGTCATGTTAACATTACATAACAATTGTTGGTTTATCTTCATATTTATTTGTTACATGGTTAATTTTGATTATTGTAATAAATAAATCAGTGTAGTTAAGAACTTAAGATCATACGTCGACAGAAAATATTCTCATTAAAGAAATTAAAACTTGAGTACAAAATAATGATAGTTGCCTTAATTCACCTTGGGTGTCTGAAACTCTTATGCGCCATAGACATGCTAATTGTTTGGAACAACCGTATGGATTAAACTATGGATTTGAAAATGTTCTCCCAAGCACACGTTCTAATATGCCACTTACTTTTAGGACGCCAGAAAATCATCTATGACAAAGACAACTCCAAACTACGATTTTTCTGAAAAGTACAACATTCTTTTATTCCCGACTTTACCAAGACATGGCTTATCACCAACCACTGAGATTGTTTTTGGTTCTGCAAGGCCGCTAGGCTTGTATAACAATAATTTGAAGTGATTTCTTCATACTAGTGTGAATGAAGAGAGCATAGAAGTTCTTTCAAGGTTAGCTATATGTTGGATTTGTAGAAGTATCGTGATGCTTTGCATTTATTAGTGAATCTTCTCGGTACTTGCTGCCTTGCTGGAATAATATTATCCCGGCGCAAACTTGCCTCCTCACATGTGGTTGGAGTACTAACATCGAAAAACATAGAAGGAAGACGATGTATTTACATTCTATCAATTAATCTTATGCTATTAGCATAGGAAAGCCACACTACTAAAAATGATTTGAAATGAACTTGAGAGATACATACCAAGCAGAGAATATCTTCCTTTCCATCCTAGATTCAAAAAGTCCCAAGAGAAAACAATGATAAACCACAATTTTAACTCATTATTAGTTTTTTGTGGATATCCTTGGGGTGAATCTAGAAGTCGTAAGACCTCCTCGCACCAATGCAACGATTACTATTTCAATAATTTTATTAGGAGAAATATAAGCATCTGTTTTCTCCTTTTATTTTTGCATGCAGGCTCAACTAGAACAATCCCGGATTTTCTGAGTGGCTTGGTGGACCATCTTCAAGGTTTCAGACTGGACCCCCATGACCAAGATGGGCCTTACCAAGGGGCAATTTTTGGGGCCTATAGCATACCACACCGTTCTTTCCCAATGTTTAACCCTCATAGATACTTTGATTTATCTCTCATGCATCATTGTTGCTCGGCAAAACCTTGGTTCCTCTGCATTCCCTAACCAATCTTTCAAATCAATGAGTAAAATTAAAGAGGAGACCAAAACCTAAAAATCATTCAATCAAAATTAAATTCCCTTGATTTCAGTGATATCTCGTTAATGTTGGATTCTTTGGAAAAACTAAGGTGATTGGCGTCACCAGACAACTTTAAAGGTGTGGATTAGCTCCATAAAAATTTTGTGTGGCTCTGGAGATCACCCCAGGATATACCATAGTGGAAGGGGCCTCCTTCTTTTTGTGAGAGATGACATGCAAGAAGGCTAGATCCAAGATGGGTCTTCTGTAATTGGTTTGATATGACCTCTCCAACAGATTTTAGTGTTTCCGAAGAACTTAAACTTGAGGATACAATAATATTGTTTATCTTTGGCTATTTGGTTTCTTTACTTGTGATTGTTTGCATTTACCTTGTTTAATTGCCTGTTGGTGTAATCTTGCCATATATGATTGCTTGATACTCACAACTATAGAGAGTCATTCTTTGTTCTTGGGAAGTATTTTACCTCATTTATAAAAATGTAAATGTTGTAGAATGAAAATGCAACTGCACAAAGATGATAATATCAATCTGACTGATCTTTCAAAACAATCTAAACATGTAATAAAGTTTGAATTTATGCACTTGCACGTTACAAAAATGGTAGCTGCAAAATTTTAAAACATTCAGCTGATGTGAAACAAATGTTTAATTGGCGAGCAATTGAGCGTGCAAACTCAGATATATTCTATAAAACCCAGTCAGCTAATGTAAAGCAAATCTGATTATTTAATGTACTATTGGTCTATATCATGGTATGCAATACCCAATTTGATCACAATTACCGTGTGTTCTAGGTTTTGTCAAAGTCAAACTTTATACAGTTTAAAGAAATATTTAGAAAAATATTAACATATATAATACAAAATCTATGGCATTAGAGTCTCCTTAAATATATTTCCCTATTTTATGCATTTGGTGTTGTATACATTGATGTGATCTCCTACTTCACGCGGCTATGGGCGGAAAAAATATACATCATATGGTGTAGTAAGCTGGGCTAGCCAAAAAAAAACTGGGGGTTGTGGTAGGGGGTGGCAAACCAAACAACAGCGTAGCGACATGGGGCACCAAATTTTTTGGTAGGGGGCGAGTATTCGCTGGGCACCAAAAGCACCCTTTGTGTCTACAATGATGCAGAAACGTTAATGGCCAGGCAGGAAGAAAAGCAAAAATGGTCACGAATTTACTACACTTGGGAGAGTATTCAGACTAGCATTGAAGGAGCTTATGCAGTGCTGTAGAGTCCTCTTCTTACCAGCAAGACACTGTTTGAATTAGTTGGATGGCCCGTGCGATTCCTGTAGATCGATGCGAGGGCTAGCAAAACAGGGTATACAGCTTAATTGATGGATCCACACGGTACCACCATTTTGTCTTCAATAATTCTACACGCATTGATGGATAATGATTATTAGGCGAATATTAATTAATTGTGGTTCTTGCATGCTAACCTGAACTTAATTACATGTATGTACAGCCATGGATACGATGTCCCATAATAAGTGTCATGGTTTAAGTTTATTTTTTACTCAAATTTAAACTAAATCAGATCACATACTATCAATCGGAGGCAGCACGTAGTATTAATTATGTGCTTCAAACTTTTTGCATGTCTGCTGTAAGCTAGTACAACATTTAACTTTGTAGAATTGCATGCTCTGGTGAAAAATACTACCACTTAGAGTAAGAACAATACTGTAGCCGGCAGCTAGCTATAACAGCTTATCACATCATCTATAGTTAATTTATAACTAGCATGTACAATAGTAAGCTATAAAAATGTAGTACTTTTGCAATACATTACCCACATTTTCCTCTTACATAGTGCCTAGGAGCACGTGCTAGAGCTGGCTATTGCATAAGAGCCCAATTCTCTTCTCTCTCATAATCTCTCTCCTCCAACTAAGCGAACATATAATAATTTATCTCTTATAGCTAGCTGACTGGATCTTATTGTACTTGCTCTAATGGAGCTTCCTCCTATTCGTGGGCACATACCTCGTTGCTAGAAGGATGTGAGAAGAAAATTCTAGCTAAGCTTTGATTTAGAGCCTAATTTAAGACCTAACTAACCGCTTAGCCCTTCCCTATTTCAGCCTCAAACTCTGTCACTAACTAAACAACTACTACTTCCATTCTAAAATATAATCCTCATTGAAAAGTTAAAAAAGGTTTCTAAAAAATTTATATTTTAGAACAGAGGTAATGTATATTTCAACACCGCCTCACGGCTAGGTACCTGCTCAAGCCGGTTCAAGCAACAAAGGGTGTGTTTGGTAGCCTGGGCCAACAGAGAATCTCCATCTCTTTTCATACATGGTGACCCCAGCCAAGTTGAACCGAGATTTTGGCATGTGTTTGGTAGGCTGGATTTATTGATACCTGATGGGTTGAGATGTTGTTTGGTGGGGTTGTATGTCTTAAGAGTTGCTGAGCTTATATCAAGAAATATTAAATTACAAGGAGATCCAAATTTCACGAAAAAGGCCCTTGAACAGAAATAGAAAAAGCAATCGGGTCCTCAGATCGGACCACCGCATCAGCTCCCAGATCCCGACCACCGCATGGCCGTGGCTGGAGGCGTTGGCAACAGTGGCTAGAGGCATTGGCGGCGTTTGCTGGAGGTGCTGCTGCCGGCGCGACGCCGTGGCAGCGTGACGAGGCGCTGGCAGCCGTGGTTGGTTCCCGTTGGGGCAGAGCTTCGGGCTCCCATGCGGCGGCGGAGCCTGGTGCTTGTGTTGGGCTGCTGGCGACCGTGGCTTGAGGAGGAGGCAGGAAGCCGACTGCAGGGAGTGCGAGGAGGAGCCGGTGCGAGGCCGTGGCGCGAGGAGGAGGCGGCACGACGTCGTGGAGCTCGGAGTAGGTGGCGACGCGACGTTGTGTCGCTAGGAGAAAGATGGGGCTGCGGGGGAAATGATGCGCTCGAGGCTTGCGGGGCCGTGACCCTAGCGGGCCGCGGGGCACGCGCGGGGCAATTTTCGGGATGGCCTCAACTAGGCTGACTAGAGAAGCTCGATCCGAGCTTCTCCAGCGGCAGGGCTGAGAGCCGTTTTCAGTACGAGGTGGGCAGTGCCCACATGGGAAAGCCAGGCTACCAAACAACCAAATTCTCTGAAATCTCCGCTGAGATGAGAATCTCTGAGTAGAGCCGGGCTACCAAACACACCCAAAGTGATCCAATTTAAGAGGCTAGACAATTACAGTATATTTCAACAAACATGGCTATCTACGCCCCTCTATATAGGGTGTAAACATATATGATAATTTATGCACCGATATCGGCGCTGAATCCATTTTAAGGTATCCATATCCGATTTTAAAGGATCCGGTGGATAAGGATATGGTATAGGATACGGTATAGCAAATAGCATACGGATATGGATTATCCAAAATTTAATTAGGATAATCCGGAAGTTTAAAACCGGATAATCCGATTTTTGAGTCAAAAGCAAAGGCCAATCTTGAAAGGTTAGTAGTTATTAAGTTACCAAATTCATTTGGCGACCATGTTTATATCTAAATTTCTAACCATGCTTGAGTTTTAGCGCATTATGCCTCTTTCATCTTAACTGCACGAGACTAAAAATTTAAATTTCTCTCAAGATTTGCAAGAACTATAACTATCTACTGATGAGAGCATATACACTGGTAGAAAAAAGGGCTTCCGTCCAGCCCCATTAGTCGCGAAACTATAGGAACCGCGACCAATGGGCTCTTTAGTCGCGGTTCGGGAGGCGAACCGCGACCAAAGGCCTGGGCCCAGGCCGGTGCCAGGTGGACGGGAGGGGCTTTAGTCGCGGTTGGCCAGGCCAACCGCGACTAAATGTCCTCAGGCTGGCCCAAAGGCCTTTAGTCGCGGTTGGCCAGGACAACCGCGACTAAAGCCCCTCCCCTATATATACCGTTCAGCCCACAACCCTTAGCCATTTGGTGCCACTTCTCTTCACAAACTTCACAAGGGGTGTAGGTTTGCTTTTGGCTCCTCTTATGCACACAAGGTGTTTGATGAAATGCCCCAAGAGCATGAAACCAACATGATATGAAGTGTCGGAGCCACACTTGATCGAGCTTCATCATTTATTTTTTCCTCCTCGATCACGGTTAGCAACTTGAACCTTTCATATGTGTCATTGATAAAATATGCATGCGTGTAGTTCATTGTTTAATTTCTATTTAGTTTAACAAATGCATGATGGTTAATTATATATTTTATATTATAATAATGCAGATGAATCGGCAATGGATGTACGCTAACCGACTCTCCGGCAAATTCACTACGGGTTTGAAAGATTTCCTCGTAGTGGCTAATGCGAACAAGGGTTTTGTTATCTGTCCATGTGTTGGCTGTAAGAATCAGAAGGGTTACTCTTCCTCAAGGGAAGTTCACCTGCACCTGATTCGGCATGGTTTCATGCCAAGCTATAATTGTTGGACCAAGCATGGAGAAAGAGGGGTTATAATGGAAGAAGATGAAGAAGGGGATGATATCATCGATGACAACTATCTTGATCATTTCGGTGATACTTTCATGGAGGATGGGGAAGGTGGGGAAGGTGATCAAGAAGAGGCACGTGATGAGCCCGCTGATGATCTTGGTCGGACCATTGCTGATGCACGGAGACGCTGCGAAACCGAAAAGGAGAGGGAGAATTTGGATCGCATGTTAGAGGATCACAAAAAGTCGTTGTACCCGGATGCGATAATGGTCTGAAAAGCTGGGCTGCACACTGGATTTTGAGATGGAAGGCACAGGAAGGTGTAGCTGACTCGGGATTTGAAAACTTGCTGAAAATGTTGAAGAATATGTTTCCAAAGAATAACGAGTTGCCCTCCAGTACGTACGAAGCAAAGAAGGTTGTCTTCCCTCTAGGTTTAGAGGTTCTGAAGATACATGCATGCATCAACGACTGCATCCTCTACCGCGGTGAATACGAGAATTTGAATGAATGCCCGGTATGCACTGCATTGCGTTATAAGATCAGAGGCGATGACCCTGGTGACGATGTTGAGGGCGAGAAACCCAGGAAGAAGGTTCCCGCCAAGGTGATGTGGTATGCTCCTATAATACCACGGTTGAAACGTCTGTTCAGGAACAAAGAGCATGCCAAGTTGTTGTGATGGCACAAAGAGGACCGTAAGTCGGACGGGGAGTTGAGACACCCCGCAGATGGAACGCAATGAAGAAAGATCGACAGAGAGTTTAAAGATTTTGCAGCGACGCAAGGAACATAAGATTTGGTCTAAGTACAGATGGCATGAATCCTTTTGGCGAGCAGAGCTCCAGCCATAGCACCTGGCCCGTGACTCTATGCATCTACAACCTTCCTCCTTGGTTGTGCATGAAGCGGAAGTTCATTATGATGCCAGTGCTTATCCAAGGTCCGAAGCAACCGGGCAACGACATCGATGTGTACCTAAGGCCATTAGTTGATAAACTTTTACAGTTGTGGGGCAGACCTGGTGTCCGTGTGTGGGATGAGCACAAAGAAGAGGAATTTGACCTACGAGCGTTACTTTTCGTAACCATCAACGATTGGCCTGCTCTTAGTAACCTTTAGGGACTATCAAATAAGGGATACAATGCATGCACGCACTGCTTACATGAGACTGAAAGTGTACATTTGCCAAATTGTAAGAAGAACGTGTACCTTAGGCATCGTCGATTTCTTCCGAAAATTCATCCAGTAAGAAAGAGAGGCAAGCATTACAACGGCAAGGCAGATCACCGGCCGAAGCCTGCGGAACGCACTGGTGCTGAGGTATTTGATATGGTCAAGGATTTGAAAGTCATCTTTGGAAAGGGTCCTGGCGGACAATCAATTCCGAAGGGAGCTGACGGGCACGCACCCATGTGGAAGAAGAAATCTATATTCTGGGAGCTAGAATATTGGAAAGTCCTAGATGTCCGCTCTGCAATCGACGTGATGCATGTTACGAAGAATATTTGCGTGAACCTCCTAAGCTTCTTGGGCTTGTATGGGAAGACAAATGATACAAAGGAAGCACGGCAGGACCAGCAACGTTTGAAAGACCCTGATAACCGGCATCCGGAATGGTTTCAAGGTCGTGCCAGCTACGCTCGACCAAAGAAGAGAAGGTCATCTTTTTTGAATGCCTGAGCAGTATGAAGGTCCCGTCTGGATTCTCGTCCAATATAAAGGGAATAATAAACATGGCGGAGAAAAAGTTCCA
The DNA here is from genome assembly GCA_030979885.1 of Lolium multiflorum. Taxonomy (NCBI): domain Eukaryota; kingdom Viridiplantae; phylum Streptophyta; class Magnoliopsida; order Poales; family Poaceae; genus Lolium; species Lolium multiflorum. The sequence continues at coordinate 204,690,930 of CM061751.1, forward strand.
AAACCTGAAGTCTCACGACTACCACGTGATTATGACGCAATTGCTTCCAACTGCTTTGAGGGGGCTCCTGCCGGAAAATGTTCGAGTACCCATTGTAAAGCTATGTGCATTCCTCAATGCAATCTCTCAGAAGGTAATCAATCCAGAAGTTCTACCACGGTTACAGAACGATGTGGTCCAATGTCTTGTCAGTTGGTGTTCCCGCCATCCTTCTTCAATATTATGACGCACCTCCTGGTTCACCTAGTCGAAGAGATTTCCATTCTCGGTCCTGTATTTCTACACAATATATTCCCCTTCGAGAGGTTCATGGGAGTATTAAAGAAATATGTTCGTAACCGTGCTAGGCCAGAAGGAAGCATCGCCAAGGGCTATGGAAATGAGGAGGTAATTGAGTTTTGTGTTGACTTTGTTCCTAACCTTAAGCCGATTGGTCTTCCTCGATCGTGGCACGAGGGGAGACTAAGTGGAAAAGGCACGATCGGAAGGAAATCAACGATATGTATGGACGGCCATTCTCTGACTGAAGCACACCACACAGTTCTGACCAATTCCAGCTTGGTGGCTCCGTACTTTGAGAAACACAAGAATATTTTACGCTCGGACAACCCGGGGAAGCCTGAATCCTGGATTAGGAAGGCCCACATGGAGACTTTCGGCAGTTGGTTGAGAAAACATTTAATGCATGACAATAAGGTTGTAGATCAGCTGTACATGTTGGCCAAGACACCATCTTCGACTATAACGACTTTCCAAGGGTACGAGATAAATGGGAATACATTTTACACGATCGCCCAAGATAAAAAGAGCACCAACCAAAACAGTGGTGTCCGCTTTGATGCAGCAACCGAGAATGGGCAAAAGGTCACATATTATGGTTACATAGAGGAGATATGGGAACTTGACTATGGACCCTCCTTTAAGGTCCCTTTGTTCCGGTGCAAATGGTTCAAGCTAACAGGAGGTGGGGTAAAGGTGGACCAGCAATATGGAATGACAATGGTGGATTTCAACAATCTTGGTTACCTTGAAGAACCATTCGTCCTAGCGAAAGATGTCGCGCAGGTTTTCTATGTGAAGGACATGAGTAGCAAACCGAGGAAACGGAAAGATAAGAAAATGATCAGTACATCATGCGATGATCCAAAGCGCCACATTGTTCTTTCAGGGAAAGGAAACATCGTGGGAGTGGAGGATAAGACAGACATGTCAGAAGATTATAATATGTTTGGTGAAATTCCGCCCTTCAAAGTGAACACCGACCCAAGCATTAAGTTAAATGATGAGGATGCTCCATGGATACGGCCCAATCGTAAGCAAGCAGGGACACAAGGGAAGAAATGATGTGTAAAAATTTATTGTACCAAACTTTGTTGAATGGATCATGTGAATTATATTATCCGTGATGTGTTCTGGTGTCCATTTTCGAATGATTCGATTGATTCGAGATAGCACTGATGATACATGAAATTTGGAGTGATTTAGTCATACTCCTGCCTAGGCGTATAGAAATGAATTAGTTTTATTTTTCTGAATTTTTTGATATATTATTTGTATTTTTAAGATTTTGAAATGAATTAGATTTATTTTTCTGAATTTTTTCATATATTATTTGTATTTTTAAGATTTTTAAATGAACTAGTTTTATTTTTTTGAATTTTTTGATATATTATTTGTATTTTTAAGATTTTGAAATGAATTAGTTTTATTTTTCTGAATTTATTGATATATTATATGTATTTTTAAGATTTTGAAAAAGAAAAGTAATTTGAAAAATACCTTTAGTCGTTGAGGCCAACCGCGACTAAAGGATATTTTTCCGCGGGAAACGAAAACCCGGCGAAAAACCTTTGGTCGCGGTTGGGGTCGCCAACCGCGACTAAATTCTTTAGTCGCGGTTGGCGACCCCAACCGCGACCAAAGGTCGTCCAGTATAAATGCCGCGCCCGAACCGCCGCGCTGCCCCCATTCTCTTCTTCTCCTTCGCAGACGCAGAGACGCCGATCGACTCATCTCCTCGCGCCGCGTGTTGCCGCGCCGCAGCGACGAACCGCCCGCTTCGACGAACCGTCGCCGACGAACGCGCAGCCTCTCCTCCGCCGCCGTGTCGCGCGCACAACTCGCCGACGACAACCCACCCGACAACGCCGGCCGCGCGCCGCGCGCGCACAACTCGCCGAGAATCACCGCGCCGCCGCCTCACTATCGCGCGCGCCCATACGAGCCCGCGGCGCTTCGATCGCCGGGCGGCCGCGGTGCCGCCCCGCGCGCGCGAGAGAGAGCAGGAGAGGAGCCGGCGGCCTCGCTTTTTCTTTCTTTTTTCATTTTTGTTCTTGTTAATTTTGAAATTAAAAATAACTAAAATTTGAGTTAAAAGTTTGTGTAAAAAAAGAACTACAATTTGACTTAAAAAAACAAATAATTGAGACTTAAAATTTTGTCTCAAAAAGAACTACAATTTGACTTAAAAAGATTGTGTAAAAAAAACTAAAATTTGACTTATAAAAACTAAAAATTGACTTAAAAATTTTGTCTCAAAAAGTTTGTCTAAATTTCACTTAAAAGTTTGTCTAAAAAATGAACTAAAATTTCACTTAAAAAAGAACTCAAATATGACTTAACCAAAATTTGACTTAACCACCGCGCGTACGGAGGGGGCAGCGAGCCCCTCGTCGCCCCCTCCGTATACGCGCGGTGTTTTTTTTGGGATCGAGAGGGGCGGCGAGGGTTATGTGTGTTGTCCTCTCGGCACCGCCACCGCCTTTCGCCACCACCGCCCTTTCGCCACCGCCACCACCGCCCTTTCGCTACCGCCGCCCTTTCGCCACCGCCACCGCCGCCCTTTCGCCACCGCCGCCCTTTCGCCACCGCCACCCCCCCTCTCGCCTCCCGGTCACCCTCTCTCTTTATATGTAGAAGAGATGTGATAATGCTGGCATATACACAATTAATTAGTTTTTACTACATGTTTTCAGGACTGACATATGGCGGACGATAGAGCTGACCCGATTATGGACAACTATGATCAAGAAGCTGAAGAACATTTATTTGGCATCATAAAAGGTGATATTATTTATGTGCCGACCGAACAAGATGAAGAAGACCTCGAGGATATTTCTTCTTATCTGAATCTTGACGGTCAAGATGAAGGCCCTCAGCAAGATGATGGGGAAGAAACGTCGATAAACGACGATCTTCAATTTCAAGTAGCAACCAGCTCCGGCGCCGAGGTATATATATACGTTGAGCCTCTGGTGATACAAACTTACTGATTTGAATAAATATGTGTGTACTAACGCGCGCGACTCTCTTTCTTATTTTAGCCCTCGGCCGGATCGTCGAAACAATCGAGTACGTCATCAAAGCGTGGCGCAACCAAGACGCTCAAACAAGGAGAAACATATACCATCGAGGTTGTCGACAGTGCAACCGGCAGGCCGCTGGAGCCCCGCAAGCACTCCACCAAGTTTATCAACCAATGCGGAGCCGTTGTTAGAGACAACGTCTCGATCACCCTCCAGGAGTGGAATGAGCCAAAGAAGGCACGTCTTGGTTTCACTTTTGTCGACAAGAGAACAAAAAAAGATTGCTTGAAAAAGCTTATGGAACATTTCGTCCTACCTCCGGAATACCACAAGTTCGATGAGGAGGGTAACAAGATTGAGGAAAACAAGAAGAGGAGGAGGCTAGTCAAAGAGTTCGCTCTTCATAAGATGGCCGAAACATTCCGGAAATTCAAGAAAAATCTAACCCGTGACTATGTCAACCAGAACAAGACTCCAGATTTCACAGGACAATATGAGAAACTAAAACATGATTGGCCAGACTTTGTGAAGTAGAAGAAATCGGAGCAGTTCATTGAATTATCGAAAAAATAAGGATAATGCGGCTAAGAAGGAGTACAATCATATTATGGGGCCAGGAGGGTATCGCCTTTGGGAGCCTAAGTGGGAGAAGATGGAGAACGAGCTGAGGACGCGAGGAATCCGTCCAGGTACGGAGGGATGGGACCCAAGGGCCAAAAGCTGGTGGTACGGGCATGGGGGAACGCTAGACCCGGAGACAGGGGTGTGTGTTCACAAGAACAAAACGTTTAAACCCACCCAAGCCCTTATTGACGCAATGAGGGATGTTCAAGAGGGGAAGATCAAGTTCAACAGAGAGAACGACGCGCTGACAAAAGCCCTCGGGAAACCTGAACACGGAGGACGTGTACGAGGCATGGGGAACATTCCGTGGAAAATAGGGTTCTCCCAGAACGATGACCCGTACGGTTACAGAAGCCGTAAGAGAAAGATGGATCGGGATGCAGATGTTATGGCGCGGTTGGTATCGGAATTCGATACGATGAAGAAAACCGTGAGTATACTAGTACAAGAAAGATCGACTAGGCGAATGAAGAATCCCGCGAATCTCCAGCCATGAGAAGCAGCGGCTTCCACCCAATGCAACACCTGCAACAAGCCTCCGCTACCCCGTGGACGATGTAAAGGAGATGAAAGAATTGATGGGGTTCGTAGCATAGAAAACAAAAAATTTCCTACCGCAAGACGAATAAATCCAAGATCTAATCTATGGAACACCCAAGATCTAATCTACAAGATCGAGCAACGAGATTGATACGATACTAACCCTTGAAGATTTCCAAAGCCTACGAGATCAGATCTCGTTGTTGATGTAGACGATCGTCCCCGGTGCTGCAATCCGGCAGCACTGTACTCTGGTCGTGCGTACGGTGTCGATGAAGCCCATCCTCTCCCGTTCCAGCGGGCAGCGGAAGTGTGGTAGATCCCCTCGGAATCCCAGCAGCACGACGGCGTGGTGGTGGAGGTGGAGGAGAAATTCCTGCAGGGCTTCGCCAAGCCTGCGCAGGAAGAAGGAGGAGGGAGAGAGGGGCGGCTAGGGCTTGGGGAATGATGTGCTGCGCCCCAGCCCTCCCCTCCCTCTTATATAGGCGTGGGGGGCTGCCTTGGCCCCTCCTCCAAGCCTTTGGGTCGGCCAAAACAAGGGGGCAACTTCCCCAAGTTAAGTCCCTATTTTTAAGGGATTTGATCTTATCCACTTGGTACAGCCACATGGGCCTTGGGGGCTGGTGTGCATGGCCCATGTGGGCCTATGCGACCCCTCCGGTCCATGTTGGTCGTCCGGGATAGGTGGGCCCCACTATGGTACCCTCCGGAACCTTCTAGAACCTCCGGTACAATACCGAAAAATCCTGAACTTTTCCGGTAACCCGAAAATGACTTCCCATATATGAATCTTATTCTCCGGATTCCGGACCTCCTCATGATGTTCTGGATCCCATCCGAGACTCGAACAAACTTCGGTCTCCATCTCATATTCCGAATCTACTTATGCGACATCGAACCTTAAGCGCGTCACCCTACGGTTCGCGAACTATGACATGGTCGAGACTCCTCTCCGAGCAATAACCAATAGCGGGATCTGGAGATCCATAATGGCTCCCACATATTCAACGATGACTTAGTGATCGATTGAACCATTTACATACGATGCCGATTCCCTTTGTCTCGTGATATTTTACTTGTCCGAGGTTCGATCATCGGTATCTCCATACCTTGTTCAACCTCGTTACCGACAAGTACTCTTTACTCGTACCGTGGTATGTCATCTCTTATGATCCAATCATATGCTTGCAAGCTAATCAGACGACATTCCACCGAGAGGGCCCAGAGTATATCTATCCGTCATCGGGATGGACAAATCCCACTATTGATCCATATGCCTCAACTCACACTTTCCAAATACTTAATCTCATCTTTATAACCACCCATTTACGCAATGGCGTTTGATGTAATCAAAGTACCCTTCCGGTGTAAGTGATTTACATGATCTCATGGTCAAAGGACTTAGGCAACTATGTATCGAAAGCTTATAGCAAATGAAACTTAATGACTTGATCTTATGCTACGCTCATTTGGGTGTGTGTCCATTATATCATTCACCTAATGACATAACCTTGTTATTAATAACATCCAATGTTCATGATCACGAAACCATGATCATCCATTAATCAACAAGCTAGTTATACAAGAGGCTTACTAGGGACTCCTTGTTGTTTACATAACACACATGTACCAATGTTTCGGTTGATACAATTATAGCATGGGATGTAAACATTTATCATGAACACTAAGATATAACAATAACTAATTTATTATTGCCTCTTGGGCATATCTCCAACAGTCTCCCACTTGCACTAGAGTCAATAATCTAGTTTACATTTGAAAAGATATAACACCTTGGCCTTTTGGTGCTTATCATGTTTTGCTTACGGGAGAGGTTTTAGTCAACGAATCAGACATGCTCAGAACCGTATGTATTTTGCAATTCATTTGTGTCTCAACGCATCACTCATTTTCCAAATGAGTCGGCATTAATCGTATATGTTCAGTCTTCTGGTGGAACCTTAATTCCGCGGTCTGAAATAAGTCACTAATATTGTCACACACAATATAGCTTCAAAGTTCTGACACTATCGGAACTACACCAAGTTCTCAAAGAACTCCTCGACTTAACACTCTTAGTCATTGTCAAAACAATGACATATTCTGCCTTCGTTTGTAGAATCCGTCACACTATTTAGAACTCTTCTAAATCTAGCAAAGACTTCTTCTAGCTCATTGCGCTACCTTTTAATCAACACTTATCCTAATTGAGATTGAAAAATATTTTTATATGTGACCAAACTAATATCGGTGCAACACCTTACAGCGATTTGTTTGTCATTACCCCATACAAAAACTATATATATATATATCCTTGGTTCTTCTAAAGTACTCAGGGATATTCTTACTGTTGTCCAATGATCATCACATGAATCATTCTGGTATATGCTCCCTTTTAGAGCACAGGACATCTGACTTTGTACATATTATTCGTGATCTAAAGTCACTCATGTGTTTTTACTCATTGAGTGTCAGATACACTCAAGTGTTGTTAAACCTTCACATGACAAGAACATTTTTCTTAATATTTCTATATTGAACTACTTCAATATCCATTCTATGTACTTTGACTTAAACTTATTATGTGTTTCAATCTATCTTCATAGATCTTGACACTAAATATATTTCACTCCATATCCTTTCATTGAAGTTAATTCTCAATGAAACCTTTTTAATCAATTATATAATTACATTATTTATAATCAACGATATGTCATCTACATAAAGTATTATAAATATGTCTTAGCGCTCCCACTTAATTTCTTGCAAATGCAAGCATCTTCATCGTTTCTGATGAAATCAAAAACTCTTTGACTATTTCATCCGGTGAAGATTCCAACTCCGTGATACTCACTTCATCCAATTGAAGTTTGTATACCTATCTAGTATTCCACGGACCAGCAAAACTCTTGGTTGTATCTTACATCCTTCATACATACTTCTGGTAAGGAATGTATTTCTTCCATCCTACTATCATATCTCATAAAAGAAATATGTAGCGATTACTAGAATAATCCACATAGACTATAAGCTTTGCCACGGAAGATCTAATCTTATCGTAGTCAACTCTTTGAACTTTGTCGTAAACAATTTTTCGATAAGTCAAGTCTTTAAGGATATTCCATCCAAGTCCATCTATGTTATAGATCCATTTACTTTCAAAAGTATTCACCTATCTTGGATTTCATGGCGCATAGCCATTTTAACGGAGTCAGGGCCCATCATAACTTCTTTGTATGTAGTTGGTTTATTATTGTTCAAAATCAATCCTTTGTCCACAAATCATTTATTTGATCATAAAGTAAACCATACCTACAAGGTTCAATAAGTACTTTGATCTCCATGACTATAACACTTTGTAGACATGGGAGCCATGATCTTCGTAGCTACTTCCGGAACCATTTCCGATGCTGTGCTACTCTAATCATCATGCTCAGGTTCATGAACCTTATCAAGTTCCATTGTCCTCCCACTCAAATAGTTCGCTAGAAACAATTTCTTTGAAATAAGTAAGAAACATCGACAAACACTTTTATCTTTGTCTCCATAGTGGAAAGAATTCCCAATCAATTCTCTGGGATAACCAACAAAGACATTCATCCGATTTTGGTTGTAAACTTATTTACTTATGCTATGCATACCAAAATTTAAGAAAGGACTATTAGGGTTTATACCCATGCCATAACTCGTATGGTGTCATTTCAACGGATTATGATGATGCTCTATTTAGTGTAAAAGCGGTAGTCTCTAAAGCATAATCCATAAAAATATAATGGGATCAATATTTTATCTCATCTTTGATCCAACAAGGTTTGAATACGTATCTCGGATACTTCATCATCACTATGATACTCCAATAAACGTGAGTTGTAGAACAACTTCATAACTCTCTTATATGTTCGCTAAAACTCGTAATTCAAATATTTCCACTATGATCCAATCATAGATATTTGACTTTTCTATTACGATGATTTCCACTTCATGCTGAAATTTATTTGAATCCATTCAAATGTTTCAAACCTCTTCCTTATCGAATATATCCACATATATATACTCAATTCATTGTTGGAAGTTTTCATGAAGTAGAAGAATCTCCCGCACACAACTATGCCCAATGAACCACATATATCATCATGTATGTTTCCACTAAGTTAGTTGCCCGTTCAACTCTTGGCCTATGAACGGTATTTAAGTCATTTCCTTTTAGAAGAGATTTGCAAGCGCCAAATGATTCAAAAATCATATGACTCCAAAATTCCATTCAAATGGAGTTCCTTCATGCGTTCCTTTCTAACATGACCTAAATGGCGGTTCCACTAATGAGTGGAATTCAAATCATTTGCCTTATGGCATTTTAGCGTCAGTGTTATGTATGTGTGTTTCACCATTAAGATTTATAATAACTTATACATCGTACATGGAGCAATGTCATAATTTGAACAACTCATTATTTTCATTTGACCAGAGCAAAATAACAATTTATTAAGTTCTTTATTATAAACTCTAAGGGCTAGGTAGAATGCCAACGACAGACATAATAACACTTTATTATGTTCCAGACGTGCATTATTACCATATTCCTTATCAGTCACTTAGGCCATCGTATTCTTGTATTGCGTTGTATTGTATGACATCTCATACCAACCAATCTGGTACAAATATCCAAGAATTTTATTATGTGACCAAACAAGGAATAGATCCATAACATGTATATCATCTATATACACCTGAGCTAGACTTTCTAGTCTTTTTCTTTCTTTCTGCCAAAATATCTTTGTGGTTTCTCTTTTAGCTTTCCCTATTCTCAGAAAACACTTCACCTTCAATAACTTCTAGGTCCATTGGTCAAATACCAATAACCTTGATGTTCTTACCTTGAAGTTGATCATCATATGACAAGTGTTCAGACTTCACTATTAGCAACTTTGTAATATGATGAACAATTTCACTCATCATTTTATCCATCATATCATGACGACTTTCCGAGACCATGTCTGTACATGCTAGGCTCGTAAAGTTTAACCTCACTATTCGCATGTGCAAATCTGGCTTGCACCCGTTGTATGCACACGTAGAATCTATCACACCCGATCATCCGTGATGCTTCGAAACGACGAGTCTTAGCAACGGTGCATACTAAGGACGATCACTTCATGGATATGCGAATATCGTTAGTGCCCAACTTAGTTGGAGGATTGGGACGCTTGGCGTCTTCAACCTTCGTACATTCCCATAAAACTTATGAGTTTATGTAGTCTCACTAGATTATATTCTATCATCTTGCAATAAGGTCTTAGATATCACATATATCTCATACCTCGCTTATTTCTGAAAACAAAATTTTCAGCTCCTTACTTTTCAAACGGATTTGAACTTCAAGTTTCACGGAGACAAGATGATTTTGTACTAATTGAAACCATTGCTCTTTGAATCATCAATGTGAGGTTTACTAAAAGTTTGCATTAGGACTTAATCATATCTTGATTCTTTAACAATACGGTACCAGTCCGTAAAGTTACTTGTCAGACTTAACAGTATTTCTATCTCAATTACAAGACTAGCGCATGGTAGAAAACGGATGCCAATTCTACAAACTTTAATTCAAAATACTATTCAGACTATGTTCATGATAATTAGTTCATGTTTTAATCTAATTACTAATGAACTCCCACTTAATACAACATCCCTCATGGTTGTTAAGTGGCACACGATCCATATCCACTACACCAAAACCGATCATCACGTGAGATGACGTAGCTTCAATGGTGAACATCAACATGTTGATCATATCATCCATATGACTCGTGTTCAACCTTTCGGTTTCCTGTGTCCCGAGGCCATGTCTGTACATGCTAGGCTCGCCAAGCAAACCCAAGTATTCCGCGTGTGCAAACATGGCTTACACCCGTTGTATGTGAACGTAGAATCTATCACATCCGATCATCACGAGATGCTTCAAAACGACGAACTGTAGCAACGGTGCATACGAGGGGAGAACACTTTATTATCTTGATATTAATGTGAGGGATCATCTTATAATGCTACCGTCGCGATCTAAGCAAGATAAGATGCATAAAGGATTAACATCACATGCAATTCATAATATGTGATATGATATGGCCTTTCTTCTTGTGCTTTTGATCTCCATCTCCAAAGCACACGAGCATGATCTCCATCATCACCAGCATTGCACCAAGGTCCGTGGCACCGCTTCATGGTTGTCCATCACTTATAGCTACTATAACAACTACTTGAAATAAAGCTATTACATGAAGAATAGACACGCAGGTCTTAACAAATTTAAAGACAACCATTAGGCTCCTGCCGGTTGCCATAATACAATAATGAACATCTCATACATCAAATATAATCATCATCACATCATGGCCATATCACATCACCAAACCCTGCAAAAACAAGTTAGACGCCTCTAATTTGGTTTGCATATTTTACGTGGTTTAGGGTTTTCGAGTAAGATCCAATCTACCTACGAACATGAACCACAACGGTGATACTAGTGTTGACAATAGAAAGTGCAAATTGGAATCTTCACTATGGTGGGAGAGACAGACACCCGCAAAGCCACTTATGCAATACAAGTTGCATGTCAAGCGTGGAGCAAGTCTCATGAGACGCGGTCATGTAAAGTTAGCCCGGGCCGCTTCATCCCACCATCCCGCAAGATGCAAAGTATACAAACTAAAGCAACAAAAGCATCAACGCCCACAAAACCATTGTGTTCTACTCGTGTAATAGATCTATGCATAGACATGGCTCTGATACCACTGATGGGGTTCGTAGCATAGAAAACAAAAATTTTCCTACCGCAAGACGAATAAATCCAAGATCTAATCTATGGAACACCCAAGATCTAATCTACAAGATCGGAGCAATGAGATTGATACGATACTAACCCTTGAAGATTTCCAAAGCCTACGAGATCAGATCTCGTTGTTGATGTAGACGATCGTCCCCAGTGCTGCAATCCGGCAGCACTTCCGTACTCGGTCGTGCGTACGGTGTCGATGAAGCCCATCCTCTCCCCGTTCCAGCGGGCAGCGGAAGTGTGGTAGATCCCCTCGGAATCCCAGCAGCACGACGGCGTGGTGGTGGAGGTGGAGGAGAAATTCCTGCAGGGCTTCGCCAAGCCTGCGCAGGAAGAAGGAGGAGGGAGAGAGGGGAGGCTAGGGCTTGGGGAATGATGTGCTGCGCCCCAGCCCTCCCCTCCCTCTTATATAGGCGTGGGGGGGCTGCCTTGGCCCCTCCTCCAAGCCTTTGGGTCGGCCAAAACAAGGGGGGCAACTTCCCCCCAAGTTAAGTCCCTATTTTTAAGGGATTTGATCTTATCCACTTGGTACAGCCACATGGGCCTTGGGGGGGCTGGTGTGCATGGCCCATGTGGGCCTATGCGACCCCTCCGGTCCATGTTGGTTGATGCGTGTGGTTGGCACGTCCGTTGGGAACCCCAAGAGGAAGGTGTGATGCGCACAGCGGCAAGTTTCCCTCAGTAAGAAACCAAGGTTTAATCGGACCAGTAGGAGTCAAGAAGCACGTTGAAGGTTGATGGCGGCGAGATGTAGTGCGGCGCAACAGGGATTCCGGCGCCAACGTGGAACCTGCACAACACAACCAAAGTACTTTGCCCCAACGAAAGGTGAGGTTGTCAATCTCACCGGCTTGCTGTAACAAAGGATTAACCGTATTGTGTGGAAGATGATTGTTTAAAAAAGTAGAACAAGTATTGCAGTAGGTTGTATTTCAGAAAGAGAATTGGACCGGGGTCCACAGTTCACTAGAGGTGTCTCTCCCATAAGACGAACAGCATGTTGGGTGAACAAATTACAGTTGGGCAATTGACAAATAAAGAGAGCATGACAATGCACATACATATCATGATGAGTATAGTGAGATTTAATTGGGCATTACGACAAAGTACATAGACCGCCATCCAACTGCATCTATGCCTAAAAAGTCCACCTTCAGGTTATCATCCGAACCCCCTCCAGTATTAAGTTGCTAACAACAGACAATTGCATTAAGTATTGCGCGTAATGTAACTAGTGACTACATCCTTGAACATAGCACTAATGTTTTATCCCTAGTGGCAACAGCACATCCATAACCTTAGAGGTTCTTGTCACCCCTCCAGATTCACGGAGACATGAACCCACTATCGAGCATAAATACTCCCTCTTGGAGTTACTAGCATCAACTTGGCCAGAGCATCTACTAATAACGGAGAGCATGCAAGATCATAAACAACACATAGATATAACTTTGATAATCAACATAACAAGTATTCTCTATTCATCGGATCCCAACAAACGCAACATATAGAATTACAGATAGATGATCTTGATCATGTTAGGCAGCTCACAAGATCCGACAATGATAGCACAATGGGGAGAAGACAACCATCTAGCTACTGCTATGGACCCATAGTCCAGGGGTAGACTACTCACACATCACACCGGAGGCGACCATGGCGGCGTAGAGTCCTCCGGGGGATGATTCCCCTCTCCGGCAGGGTGCCGGAGGCGATCTCTGGATCCCCGAGATGGGATCGGCGGCGGCGGCGTCTCCGGAAGGTTTTCCGTATCGTGGCTCTCGGTGCGGGGGTTTCGTCACGGAGGCTATTTGTAGGCGGAAGGGCAGGTCAAGAGGCGGCACGGGGCCCCACACCACAGGGCCGCGCGGCCAAGGGGCCGCGCCGCCCTAGGGTGTGGCCCCTCGTCGCCCCTCTTCGTCTCTCCTTCGGACTTCCGGAAGCTTCGTGGAAAAATAGGCCCTGGGCTTTGATTTCGTCCAATTCCGAGAATATTTCCTTACTAGGATTTCTGAAACCAAAACAGCAGAAAACAGCGCACTTCGGCATCTTGTTAATAGGTTAGTTCCAGAAAATGCACGAATATGACATAAAGTGTGCATAAAACATGTAGATAACATCAATAATGTGGCATGGAACATAAGAAGTTATCGATACGTCGGAGACGTATCAGCATCCCCAAGCTTAGTTTTGCTCGTCCCGAGCAGGTAAAACGATAACACAGATAATTTCTGGAGTGACATGCCATCATAATCTTGATCATACTATTTGTAAAGCATATGTAGTGAATGCAGCGATCAAAACAATATATATGACATGAGTAAACAAGTGAATCATAAAGCAAAGACTTTTCATGAATAGCACTTCAAGACAAGCATCAATAAGTCTTGCATAAGAGTTAACTCATAAAGCAATAATTCAAAGTAAAGGCATTGAAGCAACACAAAAGAAGATTAAGTTTCAGCGGTTGCTTTCAACTTGTAACATGTATATCTCATGGATATTGTCAACATAGAGTAATATAATAAGTGCAATAAGCAAATATGTAGGAATCAATGCACAGTTCACACAAGTGTTTGCTTCTTGAGGTGGAGAGAAATAGGTGAACTGACTCAACATTGAAAGTAAAAGAATGGTCCTCATAGAGGAAAAGCATCGATTGCTATATTTGTGCTAGAGCTTTGATTTTGAAGACATGAAACAATTTTGTCAACGGTAGTAATAAAGTATATGCATCATGTAAATTATATCTTATAAGTTGCAAGCCTCATGCATAGTGTACCAATAGTGCCCGCACCTTGTCCTAATTAGCTTGGACTACCTGGATTATCACCGCAATACATATGCTTTAACCAAGTTTCACAAAGGGGTACCTCTATGCCGCCTGTACAAAGGTCTAAGGAGAAAGCTCGCATTTGGATTTCTCGCTTTTGATTATTCTCAACTTAGACATCCATACCGGGACAACATAGACAACAGATAATGGACTCCTCTTTTAATGCTTTAAGCATTCAACAACAATTAATTCTTTTCTCATTAGAGATTTGAGGATGTTTGTCCAAAACTGAAACTTCCACCATGGAGCATGGCTTTAGTTAGCGGCCCAATGTTCTTCTCTCACAATATGCATGCTCAAACCATTCAACTCAGTGTAGATCGCCCTTACTTCAGACAAGACGGACATGCATAGCAACTCACATGAAATTCAACAATGAAAAGTTGATGGCGTCCCCAGTGAACATGGTTATCGCACAACAAGCAACTTAATAAGAGATAAAGTGCATAATTACATATTCAATACCACAATAGTTTTTAAGCTATTTGTCCCATGAGCTATATATTGCAAAGGTGAATGATGGAATTTTAAAGGTAGCACTCAAGCAATTTACTTTGGAATGGCGGAAAATACCATGTAGTAGGTAGGTATGGTGGACACAAATGGCATAGTGGTTGGCTCAAGTATTTTGGATGCATGAGAAGTATTCCCTCTCGATACAAGGTTTAGGCTAGCAAGGCTTATTTGAAACAAACACAAGGATGAACCGGTGCAGCAAAACTCACATAAAAGACATATTGAAAACATTATAAGACTCTACACCGTCTTCCTTGTTGTTCAAACTCAATACTAGAAATTATCTAGACCTTAGAGAAACCAAATATGCAAACCAAATTTTAGCATGCTCTATGTATTTCTTCATTAATGGGTGCAAAGCATATGATGCAAGAGCTTAAACATGAGCACAACAATTGCCAAGTATCACATTACCCAAGACATTTATAGCAATTACTACATGTATCATTTTCCAATTCCAACCATATAACAATTTAACGAAGGAGAACTTCGCCATGAATACTATGAGTAGAAACCAAGGACATACTTGTCCATATGCTACAGCGGAGCGTGTCTCTCTCCCATAAAGTGAATGCTAGGATCCATTTTATTCAAACAAAACAAAAAACAAAAACAAACCGATGCTCCAAGAAAAAGCACATAAGATGTGATGGAATAAAAATATAGTTTCAGGAGGAACCTGATAATGTTGTCGATGAAGAAGGGGATGTCTTGGGCATCCCCAAGCTTAGACGCTTGAGTCTTCTTGATATATGCAGGGGTGAACCACCGGGGCATCCCCAAGCTTAGAGCTTTCACTCTCCTTGATCATGTTGCATCATACTCCTCTCTTGATCCTTGAAAACTTCCTCCACACCAAACTCGAAACAACTCATTAGAGGGTTAGTGCACAATATAAATTGACATATTCAGAGGTGACACAATCATTCTTAACACTTCTGGACATTGCATAATGCTACTGGACATTAGTGGATCAAAGAAATTCATCCAACATAGCGAAAGAGGCAACGCGAAATAAAAGGCAGAATCTGTCAAAACAGAACAGTTCGTATTGACGAATTTTAAAATGGCACCAGACTTGCTCAAATGAAAATGTTCAAATTGAATGAAAGTTGCGTACATATCTGAGGATCATGCACGTAAATTGGAATAATTTTCTGAGCTACCTACAGGGAGGTGGACCCAGATTCGTGACAGCAAAGAAATCTGGAACTGTGCAGTAATCCAAATCTAGTACTTACTTTTCTATCAACGGCTTAACTTGGCACAACAAAACACAAAACTAAGATAAGGAGAGGTTGCTACAGTAGTAAACAACTTCCAAGACACAAAATAAAAACAAAGTACTGTAGGTAAAAACATGGGTTGTCTCCCATAAGCGCTTTTCTTTAACGCCTTTCAGCTAGGCGCAGAAAGTGTGTATCAAGTATTATCAAGAGATGAAGTGTCAACATCATAATTTGTTCTCATAATAGAATCAAAAGGTACCTTCATTCTCTTTCTAGGGAAGTGTTCCATACCTTTCTTGAGAGGAAATTGATATTTTATATTACCTTCCTTCATATCAATAATAGCACCAACAGTTCGAAGAAAAGGTCTTCCCAATATAATGGGACAAGATGCATTGCATTCAATATCCAAGACAACAAAATCAACGGGGACAAGGTTATTGTTAACGTAATGCGAACATTATCAACTTACCCAAAGGTTTCTTTGTAGAATGATCAGCAAGATTAACATCCAAATAACAATTTTTCATGCGGTGGCAAGTCAAGCATATTATAAATTTTCTTAGGCATAACAGAAATACTTGCACCAAGATCACATAAAGCATTACAATCAAAATCTTTAATCTTCATCTTAATGATGGGCTCCCAACCATCCTCTAACTTTTTAGGAATAGAGGCTTCGCGCTCTAATTTCTCTTCTCTAGCTTTTATGAGAGCATTTGTAATATGATGCGTGAAAGCCAAATTTATAGCACTAGCATTAGGACTTTTAGCAAGTTTTTGCAAGAACTTTATAACTTCAGAGATGTGGCAATCATCAAAATTCAAACCATTATAATCTAAAGCAATAGGATCATCATCCCCAATGTTGGAAAAAATTTCAGCAGCTTTATCACAAGCGTTTCAGCAGTTTTAGCAGTTTTTCGCGCTTTGCATTAGAAGTGGAAATATTGCTAACACCAATTCTTTTATTAGTATTAGTGGGAGGTGCAGCAACATGTGTAGCATTAGCATTACTAGTGGTGGTAATAGTCCAAACTTTAGCTATATTCTTCTCTTTAGCTAGTTTTTCATTTTCTTCTCTATCCCACCTAGCACGCAGTTCAGCCATTAATCTTATATTCTCATTAATTCTAACTTGAATAGCATTTGCTGTAATAACAATTTTATTATGATGATTCTCATTAGGCAAAACTTTTGATTTCAAAAGATCAACATCAGCAGCAAGACTATCGACTTTAGAAGCAAGTATATCAATTTTCCCAAGCTTTTCTTCAACAGATTTGTTAAAAGCAGTTTGTGTACTAATAAATTCTTTAAGCATGGCTTCAAGTCCAGGGGGTGAACTCCTATTATTGTTGTAAGAATTCCCATAAGAATTACCATAGCCGTTGCCATTATTATAAGGATATGGCCTATAGTTGTTACTAGAATTGTTTCGGTAAGCATTGTTGTTAAAATTATTATTTTTAATGAAGTTTACATCAACATGTTCTTCTTGTGCAACCAATGAAGCTAATGGAACATTATTAGGATCAATATTAGTCCTATCATTCACAAGCATAGACATAATAGCATCAATCTTATCACTCAAGGAAGAGGTTTCTTCGACAGAATTTACCTTCTTACCTTGTGGAGCTCTTTCCGTGTGCCATTCAGAGTAATTGATCATCATATTATCAAGAAGCTTTGTTGCTTCACCAAGAGTGATGGACATAAAGGTACCTCCAGCAGCTGAATCCAATAAATTCCGTGAAGAAAAATTTAGTCCTGCATAGAAGGTTTGGATGATCATCCAAGTAGTCAGTCCATGGGTTGGGCAATTTTTAACCAAAGATTTCATTCTTTCCCAAGCTTGAGCAACATGTTCAGTATATAATTGTTTAAAATTCATTATGCTACTCCTCAAAGATATAATTTTAGCAGGGGATAATATCTACCAATAAAAGCATCCTTGCATTTAGTCCATGAATCAATACTATTCTTCGGCAGAGATAGCAACCAATCTTTAGCTCTTCCTCTTAATGAGAAAGGGAACAATTTCAGTTTAATAATATCACCATCTACATCTTTATATTTTTGCATTTCACATAGTTCAACAAAATTATTAAGATGGGAAGCAGCATCATCAGAACTAACACCAGAAAATTGATCTCGCATAACAAGATTCAGTAAAGCAGGTTTAATTTCAAAGAATTCTGCTGTAGTAGCAGGTGGAGCAATGGGTGTGCATAAGAAATCATTATTATTTATGGTTGTGAAATCACACAACTTAGTATTTTCAGCGTTGGCCATTTTAGCAACAGTGAATAAAGCAAACTAGATAAAGTAAATGCAAGTAAACTAATTTTTTTGTGTTTTTGATATAGCAAACAAGATAGCAAATAAAGTAAAACTAGCAACTAATTTTTTTGTATTTTGATTTAGTGCAGCAAACAAAATAGTAAATAAAACTAAGCAAGACAAAAACAAAGTAAAGAGATTGAGAAGTGGAGACTCCCCTTGCAGCGTGTCTTGATCTCCCCGGCAACGGCGCCAGAAATTTTCTTGATGCGTGTGGAAGATGATTGTTTGCAGAGACTGCAGTAGATTGTATTTCAGTAAAGAGAATTGGACCGGGGTCCACAGTTCACTAGAGGTGTCTCTCCCATAAGACGAACAGCATGTTGGGTGAACAAATTACAGTTGGGCAATTGACAAATAAAGAGAGCATGACAATGCACATACATATCATGATGAGTATAGTGAGATTTAATTGGGCATTACGACAAAGTACATAGACCGCCATCCAACTGCATCTATGCCTAAAAAGTCCACCTTCAGGTTATCATCCGAACCCCCTCCAGTATTAAGTTGCTAACAACAGACAATTGCATTAAGTATTGCGTAATGTAACTAGTGACTACATCCTTGAACATAGCACTAATGTTTTATCCCTAGTGGCAACAGCACATCCATAACCTTAGAGGTTCTTGTCACCCCTCCAGATTCACGGAGACATGAACCCACTATCGAGCATAAATACTCCCTCTTGGAGTTACTAGCATCAACTTGGCCAGAGCATCTACTAATAACGGAGAGCATGCAAGATCATAAACAACACATAGATATAACTTTGATAATCAACATAACAAGTATTCTCTATTCATCGGATCCCAACAAACGCAACATATAGAATTACAGATAGATGATCTTGATCATGTTAGGCAGCTCACAAGATCCGACAATGATAGCACAATGGGGAGAAGACAACCATCTAGCTACTGCTATGGACCCATAGTCCAGGGGTAGACTACTCACACATCACACCGGAGGCGACCATGGTGGCGTAGAGTCCTCCGGTGGATGATTCCCTCTCCGGCAGGGTGCGGAGGCGATCTCTGGATCCCCCGAGATGGGATCGGCGGCGGCGGCGTCGGAAGGTTTTCCGTATCGTGGCTCTCGGTGCGGGGGTTTCGTCACGGAGGCTATTTGTAGGCGGAAGGGCAGGTCAAGAGGCGGCACGGGGCCCCACACCATAGGGCCGCGCGGCCAAGGGGGCCGCGCCGCCCTAGGGTGTGGCCCTCGCGCCCCTCTTCGTCCTCGGACTTCTGGAAGCTTCGTGGAAAAATAGGCCCCCGGGCTTTGATTTCGTCCAATTCCGAGAATATTTCCTTACTAGGATTTCTGAAACCAAAACAGCAGAAACAGAACTGGCACTTCGGCATCTTGTTAATAGGTTAGTTCCAGAAAATGCACGAATATGACATAAAGTGTGCATAAAACATGTAGATAACATCAATAATGTGGCATGGAACATAAGAAATTATCGATACGTCGGAGACGTATCATTGGTCGTCCGGGATAGGTGGGCCCCACTATGGTACCCTCCGGAACCTTCTAGAACCTCCGGTACAATACCGAAAAATCCTGAACTTTTCCGGTAACCCTGAAAATGACTTCCCATATATGAATCTTATTCTCCGGACCATTCCGGACCTCCTCGTGATGTTCTGGATCCCATCCGAGACTCCGAACAAACTTCGGTCTCCATCTCATATTCCGAATCTACTTATGCGACATCGAACCTTAAGCGCGTCACCCTACGGTTCGCGAACTATGCAGACATGGTCGAGACTCCTCTCCGAGCAATAACCAATAGCGAGATCTGGAGATCCATAATGGCTCCCACATATTCAACAATGACTTAGTGATCGATTGAACCATTTACATACGATGCAAATTCCCTTTGTCTCGTGATATTTTACTTGTCCGAGGTTCGATCATCGGTATCTCCATACCTTGTTCAACCTCGTTACCGACAAGTACTCTTTACTCGTACTGTGGTATGTCATCTCTTATGATCCAATCATATGCTTGCAAGCTAATCAGACGACATTCCACCGAGAGGGCCCAGTATATCTATCCGTCATCGGGATGGACAAATCCCACTATTGATCCATATGCCTCAACTCACACTTTCCAAATACTTAATCCCATCTTTATAACCACCCATTTACGCAATGGCGTTTGATGTAATCAAAGTACCCTTCCGGTGTAAGTGATTTACATGATCTCATGGTCGAAGGACTTAGGCAACTATGTATCGAAAGCTTATAGCAAATGAAACTTAATGACTTGATCTTATGCTACGCTCATTTGGGTGTGTGTCCATTATATCATTCACCTAATGACATAACCTTGTTATTAATAACATCCAATGTTCATGATCACGAAACCATGATCATCCATTAATCAACAAGCTAGTTATACAAGAGGCTAACTAGGGACTCCTTGTTGTTTACATAACACACATGTACCAATGTTTCGGTTGATACAATTATAGCATGGGATGTAAACATTTATCATGAACACTAAGATATAACAATAACTAATTTATTATTGCCTCTTGGGCATATCTCCAACAAGAATGTCATCTGCATTATCCAATTGGGAACATGTCCACGAAGGTAGCCATCGGCAGTGCTTTACCATGTGAGGCTGGAGCACTCCACCACAACAACCCCATTCCAGATGGCTATGCTCGTGTCACGGTGGAGGAAATAGTCCAGGGTTTGAGGAACTGGAGATTGACATTGCTACACCCGAAGGGGAGAGAAGACTTGGAGGTGTCAAGCGCCAGTTCATTCTATGGAAAAAGAAGTTTATCAAGTTTCCAGACGAGGCGCCAAGGCAAACAAGTCCACCCCCTCGGTGGTGGTGGCGGCGGTGGTGGTGGTGGTGGTTCACCTACACCTCCTTCACGTCAGCCAACGCCGCCCCCAATTCACCTCCTGCGCGGTAAGCGACGCCGCCCCCAGTCCTCGTCCACGGGTGATCGACGCCGCCCCAATCCACCTCCGACGAAGAAGCAGAAGCAGTCCTGGGTTATTAACCCGGAGCCTTATGTACCTAGAACCACAAAGATACCAGAGCCATCACTGAAGCCTCTCATCCCGAGGCCTTGGGAACTTAGTGTCGAGGAAAATGCAGCGGCCGTGGCTGCTCAGCATGAGAAATGGAAGGCGGACTGCAAGAAGAAAAGAGAGCCCGAGCCCAAGCAAGTATTTTCTGAGAAGGAAAAGAGCTGGGCTAAGTCATTTTTGAACACACCGTCCCAAGCCGCGAAGAATCTGCCTGACGACTATGCACGTGAACTTCGTAGGCAAGCACTCGCGTTCAAGAGGAACCAAGAGTTGGCGGAGAAGCAGGAGGAGGCCGAGAAAGAATTAGAAAGTAAAAAAGGGGGGAAACAAGTTGCCCAGCTCGGGGAACAAAGTAAACAATCGATCGCCCCGCTCATAGTGAAAGCCGCCGGTCCGGATGCCCCGATATCATAGCAGCTGCGGCAGCACAGGGATTGACTGTAACGAGTGCCAGAGAACAAGCGGCCAACTTAGGTAGCACTCTTCGTGCACTGTTAGGCCTTGATGAGGCGCCAATGAAGGACGTAGTATTTACATATGTGGAGAATGGGCCTCTCGTCGAGCCCGCAGGAAGAGGAGCTACCTCGACAAATGAAAGGTCTGCTAAATTGGTACAAGGGTTACATAAAACTTAAAAACGCCAAAGACTATATTTATGCGGAAGTTAGACATGAGCATCACTTCAAACATTACTATATAACAATTCATCGGAGTGAATTGTTCCAGCTGTTCAATCTGCGCGAGCTCGACAAATCTATCATCAGTTGCTACGTTCTGTAAGTGATTTATTAATTTCTACCCCATCTCGTTCATTGCCTGCAATATATATATATATATATATATATATATATATATATATATATATATATCGACGCGGATTTTCTACCTAGGGTGATAGCTGTGCATAGCCTACCAACCGTTGGATAGTGTGGCTCCAATTCTTCCCAGGTTCACATCAAACTGATCTGGTAGTCATGTAGTTTAACGGCCGTTTGCAGTTCCCCCATGCGTGGTTGAATTATTTTTCCCAGCGTAGCAACAATGTCGTCCCACCTAGGTGGTGTAGAGACGGTTTAGTTGTCATTTTGGAACTGAAACAGCGTTTTTTTGCTTGACGGTATGGACGGTTTAGTTGTTATTTTGGAAATGAAACAACGTTTTTTTGCTTGACGGTGCAGATGGGTGCATGTTGCATTGTTAAAATTAGTTTTCTTTTTATTCTTTTCTAAATCTTTAACCTACATTCGTGTGGCTGCACCAAACAATCCCAAAAACTTCCAATTTAATTTTTTTTTTGCATGCGGTATAAAATTTATCACATAATGTTCATTGCTAGCCTAGACTAACATGTATAAATAACTTTCACGGTGAACTGTTATTTAAACCACAAAATCGAATGGGCGACTGGTTAGATGTTTTTTACGAGCTATCGACCGTGAGACATCATGCTTGTCGTTTTGGAAACAAATAAACAAGCAGTTTGCTACACGGTCACCCGTGGACATATTTGGTTGTTGTTTACGTTTTTTTTTGACAAGTTAACGTGGTGACGGTTAACCATTTGGAGATTTGGTTGTTATTTTGTTTCATGATCGACAAGAAAAGTCGGCACGGCCATCCGAGGGATTTTTATATGTGGTTTCAGGTCGAAAATTACATTTAACTTGTGCACGGCGGTGTTCCACACGGACGGACATGAAATCAGCAACAGTTTCAGAGTGTACAGACCTAACTAGCCGGCCTGTAATTTTAAGTAGAGCATGCCGTGCAGGGTGCTGGTTTTGCTACTAGTTTAAGGTACGTGATAGCAACTGATCTATATTTATTCCACCGATAAAAGATATGACACTAGTACATTGAGCTGGATAGTTTCATTACATAATAAAAATGGTTACTTGAAATCTGATCTAGATATGTAATCTAATGGACAGTTCACTTACAACCCGGACCTTTTTATCTCGATCGAACCCTGAATGTTGGAAAGATGGTTTGCACAGTTGTTCTTTGACCCAGATCAAATCTTAGCCACGTAAGTTGATTTCCGACCACATGTGGAACGGTTTGTGCCCAGTCTCCCCGCAGCTCTTGCATCTTCTCCTGACAGTAGTAGTAGCCTCTTCTTTGGCAACAGCGTCGCAAGCGGAGGTGCAATCACATGGCCAAGAGATGCTTCGCGCGCACACATCGCGGCGGCGCTGGGGATGTCCCTTTGTGCTTCGCCACCGTCACTGCCGTTGAACATGATCACGGCCAACGAGTACATTGCTTCTGGGTGTCCGTTCGAAGCGGCAAAAGATATCTTCTCGACGTCATCGTCATGTGAGTTGAGACAATAAAATAGAATCTGGCGGGAAAAAATTAGAGTGCACTTAGATCGGCAAACTCAAATTATACATCATTAAAAGGGGAGTGTGGGAGCAAAAACATTTAGAGTGCAACGGGTCGTGATCGGTAGAAATGTACCATTCCAAGGATATAAGATGCATCCAGGTTGCCGGCTTGAGCGCATCTTTGTAGAAATCTCCTGGCACCACTACACCAATTTTTGGCGCGTACAGTGAAGCATCGCGCTCCGGCCATATTGGTGCCGGCAATGTTCATACCGAGCTCTAGAAATCTCTTGGAGCTGCAATGGGTTTGTGTGGTGATGATAAAAATTGTGGACTGTACGTGAGAAGATGAATAGAGTACTTACACCATGGTAGCGGGCAGAAAATCCGACGGGGACCTAGCGGAAACTGCTACGGCCCCAAGAACGGCGGAAACGATGTCATCCGGCATGTTGTCGAAGCTAGCGTCTGCATCTCCCGGACATGTGCTCGGGATGCTCATTGCTATTGGATGAAAAACTTCCAAAATGGGTAAATGGGTATTGAGTTGAACAAATGATGTGTGTGTTTTGGGGGGAGACTCCTTTTTCCTTCTTGCCCTTCAAAACCTTTGCCTAATGGCCAACCATGGATTTTTTCGATTAGCTGGTTGAACGCTGAATAATAAAAACCGACCATAGCAAGGAAAGCTTGTTGTTTTGTAACGGACCGTACCGTGACTCCGTTGTCAATTTGGTTCGGAATGTGTGTCTCATTTTGGTTGTCATTTTGGTACAAAAAATGGTCGAAACTTTCCATGGTCCGGTTAGATTTTTTAAACGAGCTAGCGTCCGTGCCACATTTAGTTGTCGTTTTGGAAAAAAAAAGAAACAATCAGTTTGCTACACGGTCATCCGTGAAGATAATTGGTTGTTGTTTTGGTATCAAAAGGGAAGTGAAATTGGCCTCGGTAGCCTATGCCAGCTTTGCGACGGCATCAATAAAAAAAAATTGCAATCATGCATCAAGTGGATGGAAGAGATTTGAATATAACGGAGGAGCATGTGTAATGGACTAACACCGTGTGCTCTCTTTGTGCTCCCTATATATGATCTAAGGGTTGGATTGGTGTGCATAGCCACACCTGGGTAGCCCAGTATTTCCCATATATATATATATATATATATATATATATATATATATATATATATATGGGAAATACTGGGCTACCCAGGTGTGGGAAATACTGGGCTACCCACGTGGGAGTAACTACACCCGGGTGTGTTTCACACAATCTAGGTAGTATCTATCATACCGAAGAGTATATACATGTAGTATGAAGTATATAAGAATATTTTAGTAGTATATATACTACTTTTTAGGTAGTATGTACACTTTTTTACGTACACTATTTCTTTACGTATAAATATGCATGCATTTTGTATATATAGTGCAAACTATGGGTGTATTTAAAATTTTTTCACCAAAGTTGGTATGGAGTATCTTAGATATAGTGCACGACATACTCAAACCAATAAGGTATGTTATATACTTCCGTATGGTAGTATATGAGACGTGGGTGTAGTTACACCCAGGAGTAGGAAGTATTTATCCTATATATATATATATATATATATATATATATATATATATATATATATATATATAGTCCTAACTATCTTGTTGTGTACGCTATTATGCAGAATGAAGAAGCGGGAAATGCGAATAAGGAGCATCCATGATGTTGGGTTCATTGACCCACACATCGTTAATTCATATGTGTTAGAACACCACCCCGCCGACGTGGAGGAAGACCTGTGGCGGTTTCTTAGAAAACAGGAACTCAAAAATGATATTCTATTTCCTTACCATTTTGGGTGAGTGTTTCTGTCTTGAGCACATTCTCTTTTGTTTACTTCATGCATGGTATGTGGCTAATCGATGAGTTATGCATGACTGTGCATGTATCGTGTCCGCAGGTTCCACTGGATTCTGCTAGTAATTCAATTTCACACCTCCACAGTTCTCGTCCACGACTCTCTGAATATGGATCTGGCGCTTTGGGCCGACATGAGAAAAATGATGCAGAAGTAATTATTTTCATTCATTTGCGCTCTATATCGATCGGCCTATTTCGTTCATCATTTCCTAATATCAAGTAACTAATTAATAACTCTCTTGTTCATTTAATTTTCTTTGCCTCGTAGGGTTTGGAGACGGTTCGTAGATCAAAAGGTCGGTGAATTCAAAAAAGAGCTACAATTTAAAAGGCAAAGGCGACTGGGGATATTCAGCCACCGGGGACCAATCTATGTGGATACTATGTTTGTGAGAGGATCCGGAGATACACCACTGAGCGGCAGCCGTCTGAGAACAACATCAAAAGGAATAACCTCCGGAAGACGCTTAGTCCAGAAGCTCGCTTCCGACCACTTCAAGAGGAACTAGCTGGATGGTTCGTGAGGAAAGTCATCGATCCTAAAGGAGAACACTATGTAGAGGACGTAGAACTTCATATGCCCTAAATTATGTATGGAAACTTTGTTCAAAATTGTATATGGTCATCCGATATTGAATATATATTGTATATTCCTCTTGAATTCTTTTTGGTTCTAATTTCAAATTTGTTTGAAATTGTACATTCATATGCATGTATGTAGTACCGTAGAATATGTGAAACTCCTTCAAAATTAAAACCCAAAAGAAATAAAACAATACAAATTAAAAAAAAAAATTAGGGGAGGGGGCTAAACCTAAACCT
Organism: Lolium multiflorum; assembly: GCA_030979885.1. Classification (NCBI taxonomy): domain Eukaryota; kingdom Viridiplantae; phylum Streptophyta; class Magnoliopsida; order Poales; family Poaceae; genus Lolium; species Lolium multiflorum. Next base: position 204,717,281 of record CM061751.1, read on the forward strand.
GCGGAGGCCTTTAGTCGCGGTTGGCCGAACCGCGACTAAAGGTCCTCCGCCCGCTCGCCACGTGGACGGGCCTTTAGTCGTGGTTCGTAAGGAACCGCGACTAAAGGGGGGGGGGGGCCTTTAGTCGCGCTTAATTGGTCGCGGTTGCGCAACCGCGACCAATGTCAGTTGCGAACCGCGACCGAAGCCCTTTTTTCTACCAGTGATATCTGACTATTTTTGTTTCCGGTCCGAGTCCGCTCCATTTCCGATTCGAATCCGCACACCGATATATCCGCATTCGAATCCGAAATCGATCAATATTCGCTCCGATCCGAATCTGAGAAAAATATATGATAGAGGAGATGGTATGAGCAAAATCCGATCCGATCCGATCCATTTACACCCCTACCCCTATATAATCCTTGCATTTGGAGAATTCGAGCAGTGGATGTGTCGATCAAGATGTATACGGTATGAGTGCTAGTGCTACTCTAGGCATGGCCATAACTGGATCCCCGTTGATTAATCAAGCAACAGCCGATCGACACTGTCGAGATTATTGCCAAGTAGGCATGGACAGATGGAATTTGGGTGAGGGGTATTGAAATCCATCGTGCGCATGCAGTACTACGTCGGTGGCCCAGCACAGGCGGCTAGCGATCCATCGACCCCCGTACTGTTGCAATTAATTAGGGCAGTTGGCGCGATCACTGTACCTAGCCAGCCGCGGTGGGGATTTAAGGGGTAATTGAGCCTGACGCTGAGGCCGTACCCTACCCTACGACGCTCCATGGCCGATCGAGAGAGGCCGGCCGGGGACCTGGTGATGAATTGGGGCATTCATTAATTCATGGCGCGGCGAGGTCTCCTTCTGGAACGCGGGAGTTGCGTCCAAATTTGATCGAGTCCACCGCATCGTGGAAATTGCTTAATGGAGAACCGGCGGTGAATTGCGGGCGCTTGCATCGGTAGATACTTCTCTGTCGCGAATTGGACGGGACGATCGCCGGCCGAGCACGCGTAGAGGATCCGGCGGGGAAGACAGAGCGGGTTCAAGGTATAAGCAGTGAATGCGCACAGTGAGGCGATTGAATGCGAAATAGTGGCCAGAGAACAAGGGTGTGGTGCTGTGATGGCGATCCACAGTGATGTGGTTGCTCGCCGCGACAAGCCCCGGACCCGGCCGCCATTAATCCCTCGATTGACAAGTCACTTCAAGCACAGACCACAGAGAGGTAACCGGTCCGACCTAGACGACAGGGCGCCCGCTAGCTCGATCGACAATTTGTTCTCCCTCTTGCTGCGTCGCAATCCTCAGGCTTATTCTCCCTTTTCCAGCTGCTAGCTACACATTGCTCTCTCCAACCTACCGAGAGGATCACAGCAGTAGCTCGACGAACCGGTCGTCCGAATGCTCGATCTATCATCCACGTGAACCGAATCGACCGCTCGATGTGACTGGATTTATTCATGTGGTAGTTGTAGTGAGTGTGTTCAGGAAAAGAATTACCGTCACTTTCCTCAGGCTCTTCTGAGTGCCCTGCTATAGACGTCGGTGGCACAACATGGATTAACTGAACTGTGTAGCAGGCAAATATTCCAGTTGATGATTTACAGATACGGCATATCTATATTTGACAACAAAAAGGAGCAGACATACTTATACATAGGTGTCGTACAAGTGACTTAGGGAAGCATTTGACATGACATGCTAGGCTGCGGTGTGTGGACATAAGAGGTAAGAGTAATTCAGGAATACAGTGCTGCTGCATCTGTAGCTTGCATGCCACATCAACGCCCGGAACATGCAGGCTCCTCCTCATCTGCAACATTCCAAGCAATTTGCAAAGCTAGCCGACCCCATCGTACTCGTCTGTTTTCCTTCTTCCGTGTCATCATGAGGTGGAGATGCAGACTACTGTTCAGTCTGTTATTTCCATTTTCAGAATTAGAAATATCCTCTCTACAAATAGAAGGAAAAGCCAAGTCGGCAGAAAAAAGGGTCCAAACCACCCCTGACACTTTGCTTGTACACAGACCAAAATATGTAGGTTCTAGATTTATATAGTTAGCTTTCCTAAAATGGCTTGAATGCTCTTCCAAAGTCTACGAGCGAGTAGAGATGTGATGCTTCTGTATCCTTAAGAGCAAAGTCAGAATCAATTCCTTTAATGAAGTTGTAGTGATCTTAAACGGAAGTCCCATGCCTTGTGAACCTGTTGCAATTAAGACAAGTGAACCAGTATGTTTATATATTCAAAGCAAAGTGGTTGCCTCATATAGAATTCCTCTTCCAAACCGCGATTTGGATGTGGATGAGATCTTTCCAAAATGTATGCCGTCCAAGACCAATCCGTCTAAGTATTCCTTTTTGGAGACGTGGAACCAGTCTGAGTGTTTGAGCAAACTGTGCTGGAGGCAGCACAAAAAGTCCCATAGAATGCTTTGCCAACACTAGTAGGCTGTGTTTGGTTGCACGGAATTGGGGCTCGGAATTGGAATTGAGGTCCAAAAAGGCCAATTCCGCTGTTTGGTTGCGCTTGGAATTGGGCCGTGGAATTCGGGCTCAATTCCAAGCCTCCCACCCGCATGTGTATTTTTTGGCCCCTTCAATTCAGAGGTCCAGAGCTCTGTATTGCTCGGAATTGACTGCGTCCTCGTCCCCGCGAGTCCCCTCCTGCGCCTCCTTCCCTCCCATGGAGCCGGAGCGGGCGTCGGGCCGGCGAGCCGGAGCAGGGCCCCTCCGCCGCCGCCGGCTGCCTCCAGGCTTCGCCGCCGCTGGTCCAGCCTCCTCCCTCCTCATCCCTGGCCTTGGGCCGCCACCGCCGCTACCTGCCGCGCCTCCGCCGCCGCTTGCCTGCCTCCAGGCCTCGCCGCCACCACCGGGCCACCCGCCGCCGCCTGCCTCCAGGCCTCGCTGCCGCCACCCGCGCTGCCTGTCTGCAGGCCTCGCCGCCGCCGCCTGCCTCTAGGCCTCGCCGTCGCCACCCGCCGCTGCCTGCCTGCAGGACTCGCCGCCGCCGCCTGCCTCCAGGACTCGCCGCCGCCACCCACCGCTACCTGCCTGCAGGCCTCACCGCCGCCCCTGGCCCCCTTCTTCCCCGCCTCACCGCGGCCGATTTGCCTTTAGGAAAGAGAATAGGGAAATAAAAGGAGAAAAGAAAAATGGAAAGAAGAAAAAGGTTATTATGTGAAAAATAAATAACATTCTAATATATATGTGTATATTTCATTCATATTACAAAGTTTATATTGTTTAAAGTTAAAAAACATTCAATTCCACACAATGTGCATCCAAACAGGTTTTAGAATTCCATTGATCTTTTGATTCTGCAAACGAATACCATGCGCATCCAAACAGGTTTTATGGTATTCCATTGCCGATTCAATTCGGAGCTCAATTCAGTGCATCCAAACACAGCAGTAGGGAATATCTGCCTTCCTGAAATCCCGCCCGCCTCCATTCGTCTTGTCCCTATAGCGTTTTTTCTGCTAGTGCAAAGATGATCCCTAAGAGGACACAAAACACCGTATAAAATACTCCATCAAGGTTTCTAAGTCCTCTTGGAATTAAGAGTCTAGCTTTGACCATGTGTTTGGCTTAAAAATATTAGTAATGTGACACTAAATTATATATACCATTGGATTCTTATTTGGAAAAAAGATGCCAAATGTATAGTTTTTATTGAAAATAACTCATACTTTTCTAATCAAATGCAATGGACACAGTTAGGCTAAAAATTCGAGGGTTCTTACAAACCTGGACGAAAGATAGTACATGATTCAATGATTTTGGATTTTTTAAGACTTGTAAATACGCCCATTCAATTTTTAACTAATAAGCTCTGTGGATCTCTAGACCCAAATATGATATTCATGGCATTAATTTATTTTACATACACTACGTTTTAACATGAAAGGTCACATGTTTGGCAAGATATTGGACTAAAGATATACTGATGCATGCATGCGCACTTGGCATCGACAAGTAGAGATGACTCTGCCTACTTGTTCTCATTGTCTTTGACTTGTGACCCAAGAACTTGTATCTATGAAATTTCGTAAGAACTACAACACGGTTGTCGAGGGTGCTCCTCGGCAATGTCCTCCGCTAGGGGCTTAGGGTTGATGGAATCCTGCAAGCTGACACGAGACATCGGTTCACAGACAAGCGGGGAGAGCGATTTACCCAGGTTCGGGGCCCTCGATGAGGTAAACCCTTATGTCCTACCTGTCTGTTCTTGATTATGATGATAATGGGTTACAATGGGGTGCCGAATAGTTCGGCTGAGATCTCGTCGAGATGCCTAAGTGCTAAGGTGACCTAGCTCTAAGCTTTTGGTGGCTAAGATTGCTAAGATTGATTATGTCCCTCGGCAGCCCCTCTCCTGGCCTTTATATAGGAGGCCAGGTCTCAAGAGGTCTAACCGAGTACGACTAGGTTTACAGTAGTTTTAAATCTATCCTTCCTTGTTCGGCTGCTTCTTCATCTTGCCCGTCAAGGAATCTCCTGGCGCGCCATCCAGGTGGCCCGTCTTGCTTCCAAGCGCCTTCATGGGCCTCCAAGTAGTTAATACAGGATAGGGTAATATCGGTTACCCGAAGGGTAATGCCCACGTCAGTAGCCCCCGAGTGTCTAGCCGAACATAGTTCGGGTAGAGACTGAAGCATGCTTCTTTCTGATGTTCTTCTCCTTGATCGTCCTTGTTCATCTTAAATCAGCATCATCTTCTTCTGTCGGGTGCGCGTCAGCGCTCCCGATGGGAGTAGCCCCTGAGTCTAGGTACGGATGCTTGCAATCCGTGCGTAGACTCAAGTTGTTCCACTCGAACATTTTGCTCTGCCGAAGTTTTTCCGCAAGTCTTTGTAGGTCATCCGATACATTTTCTTCAAGCAAGGGATAATGAGTAACGTGCCCAACTTTTGCTGGTTAACTGCCGATGGCAAAACAACGTTACCCTACACAGAATCAAGTCCCCGGCATGATCCTGGAGTGCAAAAAAGTTCTGTCGGGTGCGCGTCCAGCGCTCCCGATGGGAGTAGCCCCCGAGTCTGGGCACGGGTGCTTGCAACCGGGTGCAGACTCTAGTCGAGCAATTCTTTCAACGCTTTTTTTTCTTCGAGTCTTCATTCTATCGGGTGTGCGTCCAGCGCTCCCGATGGGAGTAGCCCCCGAGTCTAAGTACGGATGCTTGCAATCCGTGCGTAGACTCAAGTTCTTCATCCGATACTTTTTTATTCCTTCGACTGCCATTGACAGCCTCCATGATGTCACTGATGACATGCTGCTGCTGTGGCCCGATTGACAAGCCTCGACCTAACGGGCCCACCCTAGTTCTGCGCGGGCAATTTTTAGGATTTGACCAGTGCATGCGCAGCGACCGAGGCATTTCCTCGATTTTCACAAGACGTGAGAATAATGTGCCGCCGGTTCCGTTCCTTCTTTAAGCGCCACGTGTACAGCCAGATCTGCTCCACCTCCCACGACGTCTGTGGAGTTATGGCCACGATCTCGCACAAATTCTTATGGCATAAATAGAGGGCTTCCTCGTTTTTACTTTTCACGCCTCTTACTGCTCATCTTCCTGCTCAAGCCTCCCTGCCTCCTCTGCTCCTTCTTCAGAAGCTCCGTACGCCATGGGCAAGAAGAAGAACACCAACACCTCGGACGCGGCCAAAGTCAGCCGCAACTGGAGCGCCTCCGCCATTTCCAGTCGTGACGTGAACAAGCTGCGCTCCCTTGGCTTCATCTCCACATCTGAGGACGACATCCGTCTCCCAGCTGATGTTTCTCGCCCTCAGCCTCCGAAGGGCTTCACCGTTATGTTCGTCGCCTTCTTGTTTCGTGGTCTATCTCTTCCTGCCCACGAGTTCCTTCGCTCCCTTCTATTCTTCTACGGGATCCAGCTTTGGCAGCTGACCCCAAACTCCATTTTGCATCTCTCTATTTTCATTACTGTCTGCGAGGCCTTTCTTGGCATTGATCCCCACTGGGGTCTTTGGAGGAAGATTTTTATGTGAAGCGTCACAACGACAGCAATGGCCCCCCCGTCGTCGGTGGCGTTGGCTTTGTTGTCAGGAAGGAAGTCGATTACTTCGACTACCCAATGAAGGAATCCATCCAGGGCTGGCGCAACAATTGGTTTTATCTGCGAGACCCTGTGGTGCACGGGCGGCGCTCGAACCTCCCTCCTTTCGAAGATGTCTTGATAGCTAAGCCGAAGAAGTCCTGGCGAAACGTCCTTTCTCCCGAAGAGAGGGTGGTAGCCGACAGACTTTTTGACCAAGTCGTTGCTTTGAAGAATACGGGGGGCTTGACGATGTGCGGCACTGAAGTAGTCTCAGTGTTCCTGCAACGTCGAGTGCAGCCACTAATGTCTCGTCCCCACCAATTATGGCTTTATACTGGCAAAGGCGACAAGTCTAGGGTCATCTCTGCCGACCTTTCGGCTGAGGACCTTCGGGACGAAGTCCGCCGTCTGACATGCCTCAGCATGAAGGACAATATTATCTTAACATCGGCTCGTCCCCCTTATGATTTTCACCATCTTCCGACTGAGGTAATTCTTCACCGTTTTTTGCTTGTTGTTGTTGCCTCTTTCTTTACTGCGCTTTACAAGCTTTCTTCTCCCGACAGGCCTCCTCCGTTGCTCAATGCTACCCTCCTCCACCCGAAAGTGGCGTGGAGCCAGAGGATGATGATGACGACTCCGAGGAGACCAAGGACGTCCAACACGCCCTTGAGGACAGCGATGTCCAAGAAGGAGATGCTGCCGAAGATCATGCCTTCATTAGGAGCAGGCGACGCAAGCAGGTACACGATGATTTTATTAGAACGGCTGAATCAAGTCTTAGCGGACAGGATGATGATGCTGTTAGGACCGCTTCGCCTCCTCCTATCCAGGAAAGTTCGACAGGTTTTTTCGCTGCTGAAGATGACCTGGACCTGTAAGCATTTTTAGCCCTTCTCTGATGTACTCTTTACCGCCTCGTATGCTAATTGCGCATTCTTCTTATGTAGCTCTGATGATGATGATGAAGTTCCTCTTGCGAAGAGGGGTAAATTATCTGTTGGAAGAAAGGCATCAGCTTCGGAGCCGAATCCTTCTCCCGCCAAGTCGACGCCTCCTACAAGGACGGTCGTGGAGAAAATTCCCGTGTCGAAGGTTATCCCTCCTAGCGATGCTCCTACTTCGTCGGCTGGCCGTGACCACGTAAGTATTTAATCTATCTTGCTTTGCTGAGTTTCTTTTGTCAACTGAATCCTCTTGACTTCTCTTACTTCAGCCAATTTACGCCACAGTCGATGCTGTGGTAGATTTCGCCGAGCAGTTTACCCGACTCGAGGCTGAAAACACCCAGCTTCGAAAGACTGTCAAATCTTCGGCTGATCAGGTGCTAGAGGCCAACAGGCTTGCCACCGACGCCAAGAATGAAAATGCCTTGCTGAAGGAGGAGCTGAAGAAACTGAAGCGGCAGATGAAGGATGAACAAGATGCCAGGCGTGCGGCAGTGGTTGCAACCGACAAGAAGGAAGGCGTTCTCCGCGAATCCATCAAGGATTTATTGGGTAAAATTCATGACACGTTGCTTTTTTCTTTCTTGGTATGGCCTTACTGGCTACTGATCTGTCTTCCTTTCAGAGGCTGCCAATGTAACCGCCACCCGACGCCATCAGCTCCGAGAGGACTCTACAGCCGATGCCCTGTCGCTTGCTGCTGAGTCTAATGTCCAAGTCCTTGGACTTCTGCAAAAGACTAAAGGAGCGTTGTCGAGGCTATACTCGATGATCTTCCCGAAGCAGAAGCAGGACAAGAGTCTTGGCGAGATGGCGGATGCTTTTCTTGTTGACTCTTCCGAACCTGTGGAGGTACTGAAACGCCGCTCCCGCTTGTTTGGGGTGGTTCTTACTTTCCAGCTGTTAATGGGTCATGGGATGGGGTCTGAATTGGAGAAGTTATCTAAGGAATTGCCTGTCGATGATGACAACCATTTAGTCGACCTTGAGCCTTTCAAAAGATCGGCAGTAACTTGTGCCAATCAACTCCTGAAGCTGGTAGATGAAGCACAAGCCAAGCCTATTCCTGAATCTGCCCCTGGCTCATCATCGGCGAACCCTTGAACTCTTGCTTGACTTATTGTAAATAAGATCAAACGTAATTTGACTTAGTCCTGTTTTATTTCGGCTCTGTTGCCAGTTCGAACATCCTTTTGAATGTAACATATATGCCAAGCGCTCCCGATGGGAGTTTTATGTTAATGTTGTTCTGAACTGAGGAATGTACTGCAGATCCCTTCATCTTCTTCCCGTGCTGAGCTTTTTCCAAATCTTTCGAGTAATGACGAGTCAGACCTTGTTCGCCGCTTACGTGACCAAGTGTCTTGTTTAAATAAAGACATCACTTCTCTTCGCGCGATGGCAGCCTTGGTGAAGAAAAAGGGGGAAATATCGACTGCTATCAAGCAATACGCTCTCGATGGTCTTCATGTTGCTACCGAAAGTCTGGGCTGTAAGTTATTAACCCATCTTCTGATTCCTGACGTAGCTTGGATATTTCTAACTGATATCCGTTCCTTTTCAATCGTATCTTCAAATAAATCTGAAGAGGACAAGAAGATCCATGAAAAGGTCGAGGCGATGACTGACGTTGCTCACCCGAAGCATGATTTATGGCTGCATCGTCTGAAGGTTGTTGTCATGGTGAAGTTTGAGCATCGGGTGGAGAAGGCGCATTACTACTTTGATAAGTTCCATGCTCATCTCACGATGGTTTGGAAGACTTTGTTTCCTCTGGACCAAGCACCCGAAACTTTATCTTCCCTGTTCACCCGATTCAAGTCTCCCGAAAGGATTCGCCAGTTGGTGCGGAAAGAACTCCTGGCTGGTGCTGAGCTTGCCTTTGCTTCGATATTGGCGTGCCATCCGTCTTTAGACTTGAGAGCCGTAGCAAACTGTGAGAGGAGTTTAGGCCAATATTATGATGTTGCTAGAGGTCCTGCTTATACCATTGTTTCTCGGATGGAGTCATGCCTTGAAAAGGATCTGAAGGCCCACTGGAACCAGGGAGCCCGATCATGAATGTAATAACCTTGTACCTGCATAAGATTGTTTTGTACAAATTTACTGCGTACGTTGCACGCTATGTTAGTTTGATTGGTATTTTATTGTCGAGGGCGGCTGAGTGATCAGTTCAACCTGCTCTCTCGACGACTTCGTTGAATTATGCAATGTTATTGCGAAGCCGATATGTAAGTTTTGTAAGAGCGAGACCCATCGACTTAGTCGAGGGAATTAGACGCTTGGCTTCGTCACGCGGTGCACCGATTTGAGCCTTATTTTGTGATAATGTAACCATCGACTGCAGCACTCGTGTATTTTTTCGAGGCTTGGATTGGTTGTTTTTGTGCATCATTAATCTTAGCTCCCGTTGAGAGTATTTAATTAATGATACTGTGTAAGCGTATTTTTTAGGCCAGCGCTCCCGATGGGAGTAAGAGCCAATGGTAGGGCCCCATACGGTATGTTCGGGTGATAAGGCCTGGAGCAAGAAAAAAGGTAGAAAACCTGATTAGAACTTTTATTCATAGTGCAAAAGCAACCTTAAGGGCTGTCGAGTAATTAAAAACAATCGTATCCTATGTATAGAACCGTCGCAAATGTGCGATGTTCCATGGATTCTCAACGTCTTTTCCTGAAGCTGGGTTTTTGAGCCGATAGGCTCCTCCTGGTATCACTTCAGTGACGATGTATGGTCCTTCCCATGGGGATTCAAGTTTCAAGGGTCTCTCTTGCTTCAACCGAAGTACCATATCCCCGACATTAAAGCTTCGACTGCGTATTCGTCGGCTGTGATAATTTCTCAATGCCTGCTGGTACACCGTCGTTCTTGCCAAGGCAATGTCTCGTGCCTCGTCGAGGAGGTCCACAACGTCCTGCAGCGCGATGTTGGAAGAGGATTCCGTGTATGCTGTCACCCGAGGTGCTTCAAACCGAACGTCGGCTGGCAGGACTGCCTCGGCTCCATGCACCAAGAAGAATGGGGTGTACTGAGTCGACCTGTTAGGTGTAGTATGCAAACTCCAAAGTACGGATGGTAACTCTTCGACCCAGGCTCCAGCTGCACCTGTAAGGCGTTTCTTGAGGCCATCCCCTATGAGACCGTTGATCCTTTCCACCTGGCCATTGGTCTGTGGGTGGGCCACCGATGCAAACTTTAGTTTGATTCCTCCGTCATCGCAAAATTTTCGAAACTCTTTGGAGTCAAAGTTAGTTCCGTTGTCTGTGACGATACTGTGAGGCATACCAAATCGACAGGTTATTCCTTTAAAGAATTGAACTGCTGTTTTAGCTTTTTGGTTTCGCAGTGCGCCTCGATCCACTTGGTGAATTTGTCGTGTGTCCTCCAGGTGACGACCTTGGCAGCGGTCCAACTTGGTCGAGTCCCCATTGAGCAAAGGGCCATGCCAGCGGTATTGTCATCAGATCTGTCGCAGGGGCGTGCGGTTTTGGTGAAAACCGTTGGCAGGGGTCGCACTTCATGACCAGGTCTCGAGCATCCGATGCCGCTGTTGGCCAGTAAAATCCCGCCCTGAAGGCCTTCGCCACAAGGGCCCTGCTTCCTGCGTGATGTCCGCAAGTTCCTTCATGTATCGCGCGCAACAGTGCTCTTCCATCATCAATGGCAATGCATCTTTAGAAAATACCAGAAATGCTGCGCTTGTAAAGTTCACCGTTTACTATGGTGAAGGCTTTCGATCGTCTAACGATTCGTCTTGCTTCTACTGGATCTTCTGGTAACTCCTGCTTCGTTAGATACGCTAGGAACGGCTTGGTCCATAGTGGCTCGATGAGGAGGACTTGTTCAGCAGAAGGAGTTGGAGATTCTTCGGCAGCTCGCTATGAGCTCGTCTCCGATTCGTCAGCCGACGGTTTTGGAGGTGCCGACACCTTCTCTTTTATTGATCGCTGAGTGATCACTTCGTAAAACACTCCGTCTGGAATGGGGGAGCACATGGACCCGATGTTTGCCAAAGTGTCGGCTTCCTCGTTGCTGGCTCTGCCGATATGTTTGAGCTCACATCCTTCAAATTTAGTTTCCATATTTTGATACAGCTGCCGATAGGCGATCATGTTGTCGCTGACCGCGTCGCACAGGTTCATTGACTGCTGCACCACCAAGTTTGAGTCTCCGTAGATTTCTAGACGAGTTGCCCCGCACGCCTTTGCCATCTTCATTCCGTGCAGCAGCGCTTCGTATTCTGCTTCATTGTTCGTCGGTAGGGAGAAATTCATACGTAGTATATACTTCATCTTATCTCCTGCGGTGATATCAACACCACTCCTGCTCCTGCACTGTGCTTCGTTTCGACCCGTCGAAGTACATTATCCATGACCCCGACATGTCGGGTGCTGCTGGTGTCTGTGATTGGATCCAATCTGCCACGAAATCTGGGAGGATTTGTGATTTTATCGCTGTTCGATTGACGTAAGTTATGTCGTGTGGGGCTATCTCGATAGCCCATTGGGACACTCGACCTGTGGCCTCTGGATTAGTCATTATGCTTTTCAGTGGCGCTTCGCTCACGACGATAATCGGGTGCTGTGAAGTAGTGCCGTAACTTGCGAGCTGACTCCACACTGCGTATGCCAGCTTCGATGATGGGGGTACCTCTGTCTTGCGGGTGTGAGCACTTCACTGAGATAGTAAACAGGCCTCTGCACGCCATGAACTCTCCCTGCTTCTTCTCGTTCGACGACCAAGACGCTGCTAAAGACTTGAGCTGTTGCTGCTATATACATGAGCAGTGTTTCCTTCTCACGGGGTTACAAGGACTGGAGATGTCGACAAGATTTTCTTCAGATTGTCGAAGGATTCCTGCGCCTCCTTTGTCCACTCGAACTTTTCTGATTTTTTCATCAAATTGTAGAAGGGCAAAGCTTTTTCCCCTAGCTTGGCGATGAACCTGCTGAGCGCTGCTAATCGTCCTGCCAATTGCTGCACTTGGTGCAGATTCTTTAGCGGCTCCATATCGAGAATAGCTTTGATGTTCAAAGGGTTGGCTTCAATCCCCCTGGCTGAGATGAAGTACCCGAGTACTTGTCCCCCTGGCACTCCAAAGAAACATTTTTTGGGATTCAACTTGATTTTATACTTGTCTAAGTTGTCGAAAGTTTCCCGCAAATCGTCGACGAGAGTAGCAGCGTGCTTCGTCTTCACCACGATATCGTCGATGTAGACTTCGATGTTCCTCCCGATTTGCTCTCCAAGGCAAGCCTGCATGCAACGTTGATAAGTTGCTCCTGCGTTTTTCAACCCGCAGGTCATGACGTTGTACAGAAAACGCCGTGTGGGGTGATGAACGCGGTTAGCTCCTGGTCTTCCTTCTTCAGCTTGATCTGATTATATCCGGAGTACGCATCAAGGAAGGAGAGGCGATCGCATCCGGCTGTGGAGTCGACTATCTCGATCAATACGAGGCAGCGGGAAGTGGTCTTTCGGACAGGCTTGTTGAGGCCGGTGTAATCGATGCACATACGCAGGGCGGTGGTATCCTTTTTGGGCACCATGACGGGGTTGGCCACCCACTCAGCTTCCTTGAGCTCTCGAATGAATCCTGCTTTACTGAGTCGATTGATTTCCTCGCCGATCGCTCTCCTCTTTGGTTCGGAAAATCGGCGCATTGACTGCTGCACTGGTTTGGCTGTCGGGTCAACATTAAGGGCGTGCTCAGCGAGTTCCCTGGGGATACCTGGCATGTCGGATGGTTCCCATGCAAATATCTCCCAGCGCTCACGGAGGAACTCGATGAGCGCGCCTTCCTATGCGACCGTAAGGTCAGCCGACGTATTGACCGTTTTTGTTGGGTCAGTGGGATGCACCTGCAGCTTCTTGGCTTCCTTTGTAGCGTCAAACTCATCGGATCTTACATTTCGATTGTTGGCTGGTGGTTGCGTGTGATCTATGGTATCGTCGATTGCATTGAGTTCTTCCTTGGCACCGAACTTCGAAGCGATCTTCTGGAACTCCCTATCGCAGGTGTCTGATCGAGCAAAGCTCCCATGAACAGTTATTGGGGTCCCGTTGTTGCCTGGCATCTTCAGTTTTAGGTACGCATAATGAGGTACGGCCATGAATTTGGCAAACGCGGGCCTGCCGAGGATGGCGTGATATTGAGACTCCCAGTCGACTACTTCGAACTCGATCTTCTCTTTCCTGAAATTGTTGGGCGTACCAAAGACTACATCCAATGATGTTTTACCAAGAGAATAAGCGGGTCGAGTCGGTATAATGCCATGGAACCCTGTATCGGATTCTCTTAGCATATCGACTGTTAAACCCATTGCTCTCATTGTGTTGGTGAATAGTAGGTTCAAGCCACTTCCTCCATCCATGAATACTTTGCTCATATTGTACCCTCCAATCTGCGCCTCAAGGACAAGGGCTGCATGACCTGGTCTAGGGATGGCTTTCGGGTGGTCTATCCTGTCGAAGGAGATGCTTTGCCCCGACCAGTCGATGAATTCGGGTGTGTCAACCATAGCAACTTCCGCATACTTCACTTCTCGCGAGAATTTCTTGATTTCCCTTTTTGAAAAGCTGGTTTTATGGATCATGTTGACCTGCCCGCATGGCTCTGGGAACGCTTCGGCTGGTACATACTTGTCTCTTTCCATTGGTTCGTACGGCTCTAGTACATACGGTTCTGGCGGATAGCTGTAAGACCTTGTCCTCTTCTCCATTACGTGAACTCTTGATATGGCGGCTCTAAGATCATCACAGAACGTCAGATCTCTAGGAAGTGTCGGCAGTTCCTTAGCAGGTGACTGGATTTCTCTCGACCATCCTTCGGATCAATGTAAGAGTGGAGGTAGCATGGTGCCTCGAGTTGCTCTGTAGCCGATAAATACGGCAAACGGGTGCGGCCATGGATCGGTTGCATGTCCTGCTGCCCTCGTTCGGACTGGCGAGGGTGAGTCGTTGTACGTTCTTCCTCTCCACGGTGCGAATCCCTTCGTCTTTTCCTTCCTCCCGTTGCGAGGTCAAAACTTCCTCGGCTGCCTCCTTGCGCATTTCTGGGCGGGATTTCCAAGGTTACTGCCGGAGCGTCACCTGTCGAGACTGAGGTTTTCGAGCCAGATGTACTTGCCCTAGGGAGGCGAAGAAAGCCTCCGGAGTCGATGATGAAGTGAACGCCTCCGAAAGTTGCGGTCATGCCGTCGTGCAATTCTGCAGAGATCGAGTGCGGCGGCTCGCGATGTGGTACGAACTCAAAGGATCCGCAGCGGATCGGGTCTTTTGGATCTGGTGGCGTTGGTGACTCGAGTACGAACGCCGCAGATGTGACTGGTATTGCCGATGACCTGCCATGTGCCGACGTTTTCAGACGCGCCAATTGTCGAGGGTGCTCGGCAATGCCCTCCGCTAGGGGCTTAGGGTTGATGGAATCCCAAGCTGACACGAGACATTGGTTCACAGACAAGCGGGAGAGCGATTTACCCAGGTTCGGGGCCCTCGATGAGGTAAAACCCTTATGTCCTGCCTGTCTGTTCTTGATTATGATGACAATGGGTTACAATGGGGTGCCGAATAGTTCGGCTGAGATCTCGTCGAGATGGCTAAGTGCTAAGGTGACCTAGCTCTAAGCTTTTGGTGGCTAAGATTGCTAAGATTGATTGTGTCCCTCGGCAGCCCCTCTCCTAGCCTTTATATAGGAGGCCAGGTCTCAAGAGGTCTAACCGAGTACGACTAGGTTTACAGTAGTTTTAAATCTATCCTTCCTTGTTCGGCTGCTTCTTCATCTTGCCCGTCAAGGAATCTCCTGGCGCGCCATCCAGGTGGCCCGTCTTGCTTCCAAGCGCCTTCATGGGTCTCCAAGTAGTTAATACAGGATAGGGCAATGTCGGTTACCCGAAGGGTAATGCCCACGTCAACGGTAAAATACTATATATGGCCCAATATGTCTTTCGTATATCTCGTTGTCAACAAGTGTGTAAAACGAGCTACTTTTTGACTTTTTGACAACGAGATATACGAAAGACATATTTTGACATATAGAGATTCTAGTATTTTACCGGTAGATAAGGAAATCAACAATTCGAGGACAAAACCCTCCGAGATATATTCTACAATTTAGGATTTAAATTAGTACATTGATTATTATGTTATAGATTTACTTAAGCTGAAAATAATTTAGCATGCGTTCTAGAGACCTCTGTCAATTATAACGCCCTTCATCGTGATATTTATGGACACAAACATGAATATTTGTCTATCAATGTAATATTTTTTATTTTTTCTCTCATGTAAGTTTTTAAAAGATAATCCTCAAAATGGGTAAAAAAATAAGACCACTTCATTTGCAAGTTATGTCCAAAATTGAGCACAAATAAAATATTCATGCCTCATATTAAATAACATTTGTTGGTGTATCTTAATATCTAGCTGCATTATTACTTGGTAATTTATGATAATTACAATAATGAGTAGTTAA
The DNA here is from genome assembly GCA_030979885.1 of Lolium multiflorum. Taxonomy (NCBI): domain Eukaryota; kingdom Viridiplantae; phylum Streptophyta; class Magnoliopsida; order Poales; family Poaceae; genus Lolium; species Lolium multiflorum. The sequence continues at coordinate 204,732,755 of CM061751.1, forward strand.
GATCATATGTTGAGAGAACATTTTGTCATTATAGTAAAATAAAAAAGTTAAGTATAAACGAATGATAGTTTCCATAACTCGCCTTAGGTGTACGGAATTCTTTTCTGCCATGGACACATTAACTGCTTGGAACAGCCATGCGGCTTAGACCATGGATTTAAAAATGTTCCACGAAGGACACATATTTGTATGAAAGTTATTTAAGCAAGCCAAAAAAACTATTTGGTGAATATTTGATAAGTGTGAAAGAGTATATTCACCAATTATTTGTGAAAAGTTGTGTAGGAAATGCCTTGATTCCTAACTCTTCCAAGGCTTGCTTTGTCACCAAACCTAGTCTCATACATTTTTTGTTCTGTGGGGCATCCAAATTTGTATAACAATAAGGTGCAGAGATTTCTCGTTGTTATTTTAAACGAAGAGGGTATACAAGTTTTCTCAAGTTTTACCTATGTTATGTTTTTTGAATAGTTTCGATGATTTGCATTTGATTATAATATTCACCGAGGGAAGACTTAAAATTTTCTTCCTGACATGTGGTTGGATTAGTTCCACTCATTATGTGCTGCCTTGGTGGAGAAATATTACATGTGGTTGGGTTAATTCCATTCAAAAATAGAGAAGGAATGCGATGCCTTCAAATTCTATCAAATAATCTTATGCTTTGAGCATAGCAAAGCCACACTACTAAGAGATGATTCCAAATGTACTTGAGTAATACATACAAAGCTGGGAATACGTTCATCTCCATCCTTGGCTCAAGAAAAGCCTAAGAGAAAACAACTAGAAGCCAAAATTTTATTATTCCATAGCCCTTTTAGCATGCATAGGCAACAGAAAAACGTCTAGCATAGGGCATATGTAAAAGTCTAGATAGGGAAACCAACAAATTGTCTTTTCCAAAAGAAAAATGTGCCATATTTCACTAACGAGCCTGATGGTCCGTTGTACAATTGTGCCATATTACACATTTACATGCTCTAAATTAATGTGTACTAACATATAATAACTCATGTACACTTGTTGGTAAAAACTATATGTCCACCTATTCCATGGCTTAGGCGCTTAAGCGTCGATGTCTAGGCACTACAAGAATGCCAACCGTTTCACCTACGTCTAGCGCTTTTTTGAACCTTGGTTCTATCAATTTGTCCGGAGCTTGAACCCCGAGGATGTACGTTATACCTCTGGGGCACCAGGATTACTAGAACCCATGATACATTAATCTCTTTTATCTTTGGCGATTTTGTTAATACCCTTTACTTGTGTAACTGCTTACATCCATTGTGTTTACCCTTTTCTTTACTTTTCTTGCTAGGGTAATCTTGCCATATAGGATTGTTTGATACCCACAAGTATATGGGATTGTTATGTCTTGCTGGGAAGTACTTTACCTTATTTATATTCGATGTGATAGTAGCACAAGAATACAAGTAATAATTTTCAAATTGAGGTGACACCCTCAATTGCACATGTTTAACATATGACTTGGTATAGTTTTATCATTGGTGATGAAATCAATAAAATCAACGACATATATGTAAATAAAGCGGCAATAGATTTCTAATTGTTCAAAACGGAGTAATAAGTAGAAGACTACTCATGATTAAAAGTACGCACAAGGTGATAATCGTTGTTGCATGGATGAACCCATTCATATAATGACGATGAATAAAAAAGGGTGGCAATAAAGACCGATTTTACTTTGAAAATCAATTGTAGGAATGTATTTCAGACACCATCGAAGCACCAAAAGATGTCCTACTAACCAATTGTTCCAACCCCTCATTTAACCGAGGTCAGAAAGTAAATAAGGGTGATTAAGGATGAACTTTTTCCGGTCAACAAATGGAATCCAGCCCTTCCCCATTGGTATCATTGTCGCCTATTTGGAACTAAATTAGGTGATGCAAAGAGCAAGATATACAGTACAACCCAAACACAAAATATGTCACAACATATAAAGTTCAGATATGAGATCATGTTACTCAGGCCCTAGCTACAAGCATTGTGAATAGCAAAGTTGCATCAAAACCACATTAAGATCATAATAAATTTAGGTACCACAAGCCCTAACACGGTAATTCACTATTCATAACGGTCATCCACCCCATGTGCCTACAATGGATTACTCACAAATGGCGGAGGACTGTGAAGATATGGCGATGCAGGATTGCTTGGTGACCATCATGGTGAAGAAGGTGTATCACACCAGACGATGGTATCATGCGGTTCCTGCTGGAGTAGCACGGCTGCACGGGCCACACTTCGTTGTTTGGTTCATAGTGGGGGTCATCGAGCTCGCTCCACGCGGTGAGGAGAGTGCAGTGCTGCTTGATGGTCAGGTTCGGCCTGCCCCAGAAGCAGCTGCCTCCCCCGCCATTGTAGGCTATAAAGGACGGTGAGAAGGGACGTGAGAAGGTTTGTGGGAGGAGGCGAGAAGGGTGCAGCGCTGTGAGGGGACGGGAGTGCACTTGGCCTTAAATGGATGGCCGCATGTAGGTGGATGGGCGGGTGAGTGGCATTAACAACGGCCTCGAGAGGCGCGTCGTCATGCAGCCATCAACTCGCATAGAGACAAGTGTCCTCGCCTGGCGAACCGGCAACATGTAGCAAATTTGTTAAGAGCAATTCCAATAGTACAGTCAACTACTGGCTATAACAAGATGCCATGTCACTTGTAGTCATCATATAGCTTGTACAATAGTTGGTTATACTAATGAAGTACTTTACTAATATATGGCCCACATTTCACTCTCACAAAGTGCCTAGGAGCACGTGCAAAAGCTGGCTATTGCATAGTAGCCCACCTCCCTTCTCTCTCCTCTTCTCTCTCTTCCAACTCATCTAAAATATATTATTTAATGCCTTATAGTCAGCTGACTGGACTCTATTGTACTTGCTCTAACTAGCGGTTCGGGTTGGTGGTAAATTGAGCGTTCTATTAGATCTTACATGGCAGCAGGTGTCGGGCCCCCACGTCGAGACATGTAGATCGGAGCCGACGTGATAGTTTAGGCTATTCTAATAGGTCTTTACAATGGTTGTCACACTATGGGGGATGCTGGTGTGATCCCTGTTACGTCGCTGGCACTCCAACCCATGGAGGATGCCACTGGCTGCCCATAGAGATGGTCTAACAATTTTAAGCCTATGTCAGCCGCTCAATTTTGCAGCACGTTTCGCGAGTGCACACACTAACTTCACCGAAGCGTCTCACTAGCTGCTTTGCCTGAACATATAAAAGGCAATCTGTTCGTGCCGGCTACTGTAATTAACACGAAGTGGAGCACAGTGAAACCAACCAAACAAAACGCGCGCATAAACGTCTTCCCGTACAAAAGAGTGACCATGTTGCTGCCCATGCCATGCCCATAACATCCTCCAGCACCACATCGCGCATGCATATGCGATCCATCATATCCCCGTCATCTATGCATGCATCCTTCCACCGTGATTTCCACTTCGTTTCTTCTCCGCCTCGCAGCTACTAGCAGCCACGGCACGAGTACGGTGGTTGCGCCATCAATACGCACGACACGAGCTCCCTCCCGACGAATCGGCGTGAAGCTCCTCTTCCTGATGCGCCGCCTGCGTAGCTGCGCGCCCGTTCCGTTCCGCTACACGATTGGACAAGTCAACTGTGCGTGCACAGTGCCCATCGATCGCCAGACAAAAGGAACAAAATTAAGTACGCCAGGAGTAGATGATGAGATGGATAGGCGCACCTTCCTCCGAATGGGACGGGCCGATGCGGTACTGTGCTGCGATGTGTACGCAGCTGGAGAAGCTATGCAGACCTGCAGCGGGCGTACGCACTTCGTATGTACGTGTATCCGTAGAATCGGGAGGATGATGACACTGTGGGCCTGTGGGCTGTGGTTGTGGGTAAATATTTCTACACGGTATCAGCTGGGTATCGATCAGGTTTGACTTGAGTAGCTAGATAGGGTTCTCTCTTACGTCAAAAAAAAAGACAGTGTTCTCTCTCAATATACTATACTCTCTCCCCCATATAAAAGTTCTCTTGGCCTTTGTCTAAATTTAGATGTATCTGATGTGACATGTTTCATGGAAATGAGGGAGTATAGCCTCTGCAATAAAATAAGTGCTAAAACTTTATCTAGATATGGATTTATCCTGATATATTTTATTATGTACAAACATATGCATCTAGAAAACACCAAGAGCGATTTTGGGCATCTTCCTTGGAACCCCTAACACTTGTGTCGTTCCCAGGGGCGAACACTAGCCCATGCCCCCTACTCCTCCTCAGCGTCTCCCGGCATCGCCGAAGGAAGCCGGCGTGCAAAGCCCCTCCCAGCGGACAAAGGGAGATCATCTCCTTCTTGTGTTGGAGACCTCCGGCCAAACCACGGAGGCAACACTATCCCCTGGCATAGACGAGTGTAGGATTCGAGGCGGCAGCCCTAGAACGGTGGTGGCTGGTCTACTAGTGGTTACATAGGGCAGTGATCATTGGCCCGACGGTGGTGACGATGTTGCTGTGGCCTGGTTCCTCGGGCCATAGGGCCTACCGTGCGGGGCTCGCGACGGTTTGCAGCGGGGAAGTGGTGACTGTTGGGAACTTCTGCTACGTCGAAGCCCAGTAGTCAAAATTTGGTCTAATAGCTGCGATTTGGCCGCAGGATGCTCGCTGCAACGCCAGCACATGGCGGGGCATGAGAGTGGAGCTTGGGACAGCCCTGGACTTCTGATGGAGGCGAGCATCTGGTCATGTCGATTGCGCGGTGTCCGGATCTTCGATTTTGGTGATGGTCTCAAGCACAGTGGTTCACGGGGTTTGACGTCGGCGGCGGTATTGGCCGCCTCCTTCACGTCGAAATCGGGTTTGTTTTGACTCAGCATGTTCTATGCACGACGTCCGCGGTAGAGGTGTTAAGTCATGTCTGGCCAGCGGTGGCTTTGCACAATGTCCCATGAGGATGCATCAAGGCATGTCTGATCCTAGCAGGTGCTGAGCACCAACTCCCTTTTGGCTCGAAGCACGGCTTTGGGGACGAAAATCCCGAGATCGACCAACAGTTAGACTCATCATCATCGGCGCATGTGTGGTGATTTATTTGAAGGTTTTGCCTAAGAGTTGTGTTTTTTTTTTCTTTTTCCTTTTTTTCCATTTGCCATGGGGCTATTAGTAGTCTGGCGGGGTAATCTCGAGAGGCCTGAGGCACTTCCTTTTTTTTGGGAGTCTCTATTTGTTAGCCGACTGATTTTCTATTCGTTGTAAGTCAGTTTTTCTTCCAATTATATGATGAAATGTGGCATAAGAAAAAAACGACAGATTTTCAGTTCACTATAAGTCAGTTTTTTTTCCAGTCACAAGATGACATGTGGCATGGACAAAAATAATCCCCATATCCCTTTGGATGAAATCATTGACAACTTCAAAGTCACTCTATTGATGCATGAACAAAGAAAATGGAAAGAGACTAAATCCATTATATGTAATTTTAAACCCAAAATTATAGTGTTTTTCTCCCAAAATTAGAATTTTCAGGTCATGTAAATTATAGTGTTATAGACTGCAACTTACTACATAGATACTTGTTAAAAAAACACAAGGAAAATCTAGTGTACATGATTTCAAAACTCAAATTACAGTGTTGTTTGCTAAATTTACATGCTTGAGGTCATGTAAAAGTTAGTGTAATAAGTTGTAATTTGCGTCACATTAAGAATTGACAAAAAAATCAGGTAAAATCTATCGGCTAACTTAGTGATGTTGGACGCCATGCGTTTTGTATATACATACATGCTCTCCATTGTATGTATGTGTATATACATGATCCATTGTATGTATGTATACCGCCGGCGGCCAAGGCATTCTGCTCACGGGAAACCTTGTTTATTACTCACCGTTACATGATGAACTATAACACATGGACTGCACCTCCGTGGATGTTGCACCTGGGGACATGCCACTCATGTCCCGCTCTAGTCTAGCTTTCCACATGCGCAAACAAGACCAGAAAAGTCCCCAATTTTTTTTTGAAACCTTCTACTGTGGGTGAGTCCCCCACAGGCCCACAGCCTCATTTTTTTTGTGTTCAACATATTTCAATATACATATTTTTTATGTTCAACATATTTCAAACCGACCCCGTTTTGTAGCTCTGGGGCACTAAAATGATGCCAATTAGTGGCAAGGTTAGGTAAACACGATGTATGCGTTCAGCCACTAAGGGAAAACTTTTGTGCTCGATGTAGCCTGGCCACGGAAAAACGGCCAAATCGAGCGTTCTTTTTGGGACAACTTTTCGACTGCTTTAAGAACCGTGCTATGCAAGGAATCTTTCTGTTGTCGGCTACCAAACGATCCGTTTTCATCTCCACGCATACGAGAAACTCCATTGTGGGCAACCATTCAGACCCTATACATATGCAGGGGTCGAAACGCGTACTCAAAATTTATCTGCGGTGTGGATCCATCCATCGCCGGTGAGGCAAAAACTCCGTTTGGTCACCCGGGGCGTGCATGGGAATGAACAGAGGTTTTTTTTTTTTGAAACGGAGGCAAAACCTCCACCCTATATTATTAATTAAGAAGAAAGTATTTCGAAAAAAAATATCCGGACACAAATAAGAAACTAGTTTGCCGGTATTAGTTCACCCAAACACTTAAGGGCAGTGATAATTCACAAGCGGTCTTCCTTTTTGATCGGAAACATGTTAATTTGCTTGCCCCAAGCAACATGCTACCCTATTGGTTGTCTGTATTACTAGATTTAGCTACAATACAATGGTAACCTAATGAACGTATTTAAATTTCACAATTTTTTGGCTGAGATATATTTTTCTCGCTCCTTATCGAAAATCGTAAATTTTTTAGAAACTTGTGAGAAATTTTGACAGTTTCTTTCCCTGGTGGTGTGTGTTTGTTGTGGAACACTCGTGCATTGCACTCGTTCCAAATTTCCAATGTTACGAGCAAATCGAGGGAGGCCATTGGCTTGCGGTTGGGGATGGATCTATCCTTCATCGAGCTCCACCAATTCTTGGCCATGAGCCCCGTCCATTGATTTGGGTGGATATTATGGATGCCCAACCAAGCTTTTGATGCATTGCCAAAATCGGATTGTGAACCGACAATTGGCGAAGAGGTTGCAAACCAACTCCGTAGCTTGCTTACAACGGGCATAAACCACGATTTGGCCACCCGGCCTCTTTTTGGAAATAGTCCGCCGTCCATACTCTAGTTTGCACGAGAAGCCACACAAAAATATTTGGCCGTAGGAGAAGCCCAAGTATATAACAGTACCACACTGTCTTGTGCATGGAAGATGTGATGAATTGCACCTCATAGGCTGACGTGGCGAGTATTGTCCATTGGCCGTGAGCTTCCAACTAATCTCATCTTCCATATTGTCATCAAGGTGCCCCTTTTGTAGGCAAACCCAAACATCTACAAATTGTGTGAGATGGTCCATCGAGAAATTATCTTCCAAACCCACTTTTCGAACTTGGCATGTTTGATCTTCTAAGATTTTCTCTGTGATATAGCGAAAATGAGAGGGAACAACAGTGGCAATCACCATGGGGTTCAGTCTTGGTGTTCATGGTGAGCAATGCAGGCAGCCGAGTTGCTCCAGCAGAGAAACCTTCGCCGTGCAAGTCGACATGACATTCTCGTGATTCTGGCTGCAGTAGCGCGCGGTTGCCATCTTGACTGCTCAGTATGGTCAACAAAAAGGAGTGACGGCTCAGGTCGGTTGGGCCATCATATATATGAGGCCCTGGTGATCGCTACGTTGGGTCTGAAACCATTGATCAGGTCTACCATTTGTGATGGACCGGGCCTGGTTAAATCCTTAAACTCAATAGCCCGTTTGCGTATTTAGTATCTGTGCACTCGGCCTTTTATGAGGTTTATCCGTAGGATAAGCGCCCGACCCGACCATAACTAATCCCTGACAAGTGCCCTAACAAGCAAAGAGAGAGAAAGATATGACCTGGTCCGACTTGCAGGAGAGAGCGCCGCTAGCTGCCTAGCTCGATCGCTCCACGACTCAACCTCAGTCGCTCCTCGCGCCGTCGCAATCCCCATGCTGTTTTTCCTCACTTTTCCTGCCGCGACTACCCACTTAGCACAACGAAATCGGCTGGTCACTTGCCCGTGCATCCATGCCAACTGCATCAACACTGAATTAATTCATGTTCTTTACAGGTGGTTTCAGTCTGGGTGTTGTTTTCAGATAGAATTACCGTCGCTTTCCTCAGGTTCTTTTGGGTGCCCTGCTACCGCAGGTGCAAACGACGTCGATGCTTGCAGCACATGCATCTTCTAACCAAACTATCCAGCAGGGAACATAGGGCGCCGTTTGGTTGCCTGTGAACCCCTTGGCTCGCATAGAACCAGCAATTTTTAGTCCGTTTGGTTGGCTGAGCCAAGCCGCATTCTTGTATGAACCGGTTCTTAAAGCAGCGTCGGACCAGCCCCGAAGAAACACCTGAAATAGCAGTATCTCCAGAGACAGGTCTGTTCTCGAGCCTCCTTGACTCCTGTGATGGAACGTCTGCACCTACTCTGGGTTAAGCTCACTCTCCCTTACACTACTCTACACACCTTCTCAAATTAACACAAACATAGTCTGAATCGAAATAAGCTGTACATGAAAAAGATGCGTGTTGATGATAGGAATCAATTTCCACAATCGGTTTCGAGTTTCGTAAGTCGTAAATCGTCAATTTCGTGTATAAAGTTTTGAGCGAATTTTGCCAAATTTATCGCACACGCTCAACCGTTTGAAATTTCCTTTGAAGGGTGGGTTCACCTCACCATTCCGCATGATTTTCATGTTGAAAGGTTTTCTTTTTGGTGGACATAGACGGAGAAATAAATAACTCACTAGTATACTATAATGTGTATGTATGTGTGAGTTTAGTTTGCATTACTTTTGCTCAACTTCTCGCTTGTCATCTTCATAGACGGCGACGTGGTGATGATATGTGAGAAGTGAGAGGTGATAATCCATGGTGGTGTCGGCATGGTGATGTTCATCTTCGTGGTCCACGACGTGATGATGCTTGTGACCGGCGTGACCGACGGTGTCATGGTGGTATTCAGCTTCGTCATCGGCGACATGGTTATGCTTGTGATGGGCGTAAACGGTGGTGTCATGGTGGTGTTTGTCTTCGTGGTCGCAGACGTGGTGATGCTTGTGACCGGCGTGACCGGCGGTGTCATGGTGGTCTCGTCTTCGTGGTCGACGACATGGTGATGCTTGTGGCCGGTGTCACCGATTGCGTCATGGTTGTCTTCGTCCTCGTGGTCGGCGAGGTGGTGATGCTTCTGGCCGGCGTGAACGACGGTGCTATGGTGGTCTTCATCTTCGTAGTCGGCGACGTCCACATGCTTCTGACCGGTGTGACCGACGGTGTCATGGTGGTATTCAGCTTCGTCACCGGCGTGACCGACGGTGTCATGGTGGTCTTCATCTTCGTGGTCGACGACGTGGAGACGGTTTTGACCGGCGTGATCGGCGGTGCCATGGTGGTGTCTACCTTCGTGATCACCGACGTGCCGAACCTTGTGAACGGCGGCGTGAGGCTTTGTGATAGGTGAGGAGGTGAGAGGTAATGTCACCATGTGGATAAGTGGTGAGGCTATTACTCGGCTCGTATGAAACCAAACGGACTGAGCCATTCGTTTCTGCTGGGCCTAAAAATTATGCACAGCCTATCAAACAACAGCCCAAAACTGCACCGTGACCCGTTCGCGACGCGCAAGTGCTCCCATCTCGCTGGCGCAGTCATGCAAGGAATCGACCCAGGCAACCAAACGCGCCCATATGCGCTCTCTCTTCGAGGTGATGGTGTACGTATCTAGCTAGAGTATATTCTCATCTAGGAGCATCGATTTGGTGAGATTTGACCATTGTTCGTTTGTTCATAAAGGGGAGGCGAGCACGGATGGAGTACTGGTAGGCGGACCCAGAAAATTTCCGAAGCCTGGGCAAGCCGAAGTGTGACAAAAAAATCTTGCGCACATCAACTATCAGATATGGAAAATAAACCTTCAATACGATTTTTCATGCATATAGATGGACACGGTACATAAAAAAGCATAATAGCACATGCAAATATTCATTGCTACTTAAATACTAGATTTTTAACATTTAACAATGGTGGACCAAAAGGCTCAAATGTTCATAAGTACTAGATAATATATATTGAAATTCCAAGTCTCTAACGCTTGACCACAAAAGCTTGTCCAAATGCTCCCAAAAGACTCTACACAATAAAGGAAATTTGAGTTAGGAAATTATATGATGTCCCAAAGAAAAGTAACACAAGATAATAAACATACCGTCCATCATGTCTTTTTAGGTAGATGTCCTTTCCTTGTCTTCATGGCTTGGAACCGTTTAGCAATATCATCACTATCAAGTTCCCTAAATATCTCTACATATCATCAAGTCATTGAACCAATCATTCTTCATCTTGTTACGTAATTTTGACTTGATAATCTTCATTACCGAGAAAGCCCTCTCAACGGATGCTGTTGACACCGGCAATATCAAAGCCAACTCAATAAGTTTTTACACCAATGGGAAAACCAAATGCTTCTCCGTTTCAACCATCTTCATAGCCAAACTTTCCAGATCTTTACAAGTTGAGAAGCCGGAATGGATTCTTACATTGTGAACGTAAGTCTCAAGTTGCCCTCTTATGGTTGCACGGTCACTATTAGAAAAGTCTGCATGTAGATAAGCGAGCAAGCTTCTCCATATCAAACATTGAGAAAGAGTTCTTCGGATTGAGGCAAGAGAAGCAATCCAATGCCTCATTAGAAGCTTCACAAAATCGATGATTCATCTCAACACATATCTTGTCAAGGGCAACATAGAAAATCTCAACTTTGTAAAAATGAAGCTTACTGTATGTCATCCCATCAAGCCTTGATCGACCCTGAACCGGTACTTGCTCATCCATATGTGGCACCGGAATACCCTTGGCAATGCAAAATTGTTGCGCTTCATCAAACAAGGCCTCCCAACCACTTCCTCTCATGGATATTAACCGTTCTTTCACATCCTTAACTAGTTCCATGGCATGAACAATATTTAGATCCTTACTTTGCAAGACATGTGAAAGCTCATTTGTGATGGCAAGCAACTTTATCATAAGCTTCAAAATAAAAGCAAATTTGAAGTCATCCATCTTCTCAATTAAACCCGCCGCTTGTGATAGTCCACGACTCTCATCATTGATCAAACGGAGAATTTCTAATGTTGCCAACCACATATTGTCCAAACGAAGCAAAGTTGTATAATGTGAACCCCACCTTGTTTCCCCGGGCCTAGTGAGACTTGTTTCTTGATTCAAACCTCTTCCAGTAGATATCTCACCACTCTCAAGCATATTCAATATATTTTGATGATGTTTTTCCGTAAGCACATCCCTTCTTTTGCAAGATGCACTTGATGTGTTCACAATCAAAGAGGTGTACTCAAAGAAATCATGAATGGATGAGCAAGATTGAGCAACGGAGACAACAACCAATTGCAAGCGGTGGGCAAAACAATGAACTTAGAAAGCATAAGGATTCTCTTCTAAGATATTCCTTTGTAGGCCATTAAATTCACCCCTCATATTAGAGGCCCCATCATAACCTTGCCCTCGTATTCTATAAATAGATAGCTTGTGATGATCTAGAATTCCAACAAGAGCTACCTTTAGTGCCTCCGATGTAGTCTCACGGACATAATTTATAGAAAGAAATCGTTCCACAACCTTCCCTTCATTGCTCACAAACCTACAACAACATCATTCCAAAAGGTTAAATGAAATTGTGGAACAATAGGCAAATGCAATAATGAATAAGTACTATGTACTAAACTCAACATTACCGCCATTTGCTCTTTCACGGATATATCACGTGATTCATCAATAAGAACGGAGAAGTTCTTCTTACCAATTTCTCCCATAATTACTTTCGTGACTTCTTGTGCACAACACTTGGAAAGATCCTTCTGAATTTTTGGAGAAACCATCTTGCAATTTTTACCATGCCCTTTACCTTCTCATCCTTCCCTTTATACCATTCAACCATCTCACAACCATCTCATGGAATTTTCCCATGTTTAATGAACCAAGAGATTCATTATGGCCACGAAAGGACAAGCCTTGACCAATGAGAAATCTCGCACAATTCATGGAAGAGGTCAAACGGATTTTACATAGTTATTCGGATTTCTTGGTTGCACGAGATAGCTTACTAGATACACTTTGTCTTTGATTACGAAAAGCATCACAATTCAATCTTGCATTATTGTGGTCACTAGTTATGCCTCCAATATGGTCGGGCAAAGCTTTATAAGCATGCTTCCAATCATTAAAACCGGTTTTGGTGAAGACTTCATGACCAAAACGTTGTGTACTTCCCATTTTCTTAAAATGAAAGCAATAAAAACAATATGCCTTATTTTGAGATTCACTATATTCTATCCAATCATACTTGTGATACCAATCTTTTGAAAACCCCTTCGATCCCTTATTATGAAAGTTCACAATTAGTTCTGGCTAATACAAAGAAAAGTAACAGAGAGCCAGAACTAAATTCACCTAGTTGTCTTCTGGCCAGAGCTGCAGAAATTGCGCCACCCCGTCGGGCCTGGGTCAAGCCTCTGCCGGCTGGAAGTCCCCCCCCCCCCCCCCACCACTTCCTCCCACCGCCGCCGCTGTCGTCACGCCCGGGTCGCCGCCCCCTCTCTTCCGCTTCCGGCCGCGAGCTGCGCCTTCCATCTCCTGCAAGGTCTGCACATCTCCTAATGCAGCTTGATGCATGGGAAGGTCGCCCCCATCACGGGATGCCATCTTAGAACGCCGGAGTTCCTCACCTCGCCGGCTTGCTTCCCCCCGGCGGTCGGCCGGGAAGGATCGCCTCGTACAGTCATCCCGTCATCTGCCACAGGAGTGAGCGATTGGGGAATTGGGATCGATCGATTTGTCGATTCGTTTCCACAGACCACAGATATCAATTGATGCTGGATTGCTGGCCCAAAGTAAGGCCCAAAAGGCCAAAACTGCTTCCCGTGGGGCATTGCCCAAAATTGCCCAGTTTCAAGCCCGGGCAGAGGTGCATCCAGCCAGCTTTTTCCTTCAGGGAAATCGCTAGTTTCACGAGACGACCGACGAAGGGCCATTTCTTTTGGGCTTATGTTTACAGAGAAGCTGGCTTATGGATTTCGGTGGGGAGAAACTCCGGTGTGGAGAAGCTCTAAGAAACTGTGTTGAACCCTTCTTTTCGGCTTATGAAAATTGAGCTTCTCCTTGTGTTGTGTTGTGTTATTACTGTAAAGCCCCTAAAATTCAATTATGGATTTGTCAATACATAATATTGTATTGTTGCTTGTTTTACACATATATAAGAAAGAAAATGTGAACCAGGGTATCCTTGTGATGCTCAGAGAACAAATTTGCAATGTTTACACTATGGTTTGCAAAATCGAAATGGATTGGGATGTGGTGGTTTTGCAAATACACACATGTCGATCGAAGAACTTGTCCTCGGCAGCGGCGCGCGTCCGAGCTAATGGTGGAGAGGCGGCCGCGATTAGTGGAGCGGCGGCGGAGCTAGCGGCGAGGGACGGAAGGGGCTGCGAGTGGCGGGGGTCGTCATCACCTGGTCGAGGTGTCAACGGCGGCGGCGGATCCTTGCTGCGGGAGGACGGCGATTAGCTGTGGGGCGGGGCTGGCTGCGGCTGCAGAGGACGGCGATTAGCTGTGGGGCGGGGCCGGCTGCGACTGCAGAGGACGTCGATTCGCTGTGGGGCGGGGCCGGCTGCGACTGCAGAGGACGGCGGCGGGGCAGGCGGTGGTGGCGAGGGCGGGGCTGGCAGTGGTGGAGCGGCGGGGCCGGCGGCGCGACTGGTGGTGGTTGAGCAATGGGGAGACCATTTTTTCTTTTTCCTTTTCGTTCAGTGACCGACAGCCACTTCGGGGTGGCATCTCCTGTAAAATGAACGCAACTTCTGGGGGACGTTAACATACCGGTTGGGCTAACTTTTTTTTTTTGAAACATCATATATATTAACCTGAGCCAGCAGGCCGCCTCATTAAAAACCTTCCAGCCCCCTTAGGTACCCTGGAAGGAAAAGAGTGCGTCTGGTACCTACTGCTCTTAAATCAGTACATAGTTACATCCTTAAGTACAAATGGCAGAATGAAGCTAGGAGGGGACTCATCCCATCTAACTACAGAACTACTAGTAAAAGCATATCTAGCTAGTTCATGTGCCACCTGATTAGCCTCTCTAATACAATTGATAAAGGTAATACAATCAAACTCTTGAGCCTTTGAAAAGCAGTCATAAAGAATGGCAGAATAGGGACTCCAAATTTCCACCTCAGCGTTGCATGCTTTAATCACCTCCAGAGAATCAGATTCAATTGTTACTCTTGTGATACCTATATCCAGGAGAAATACCAGCCCTTTGAATAGAGCCAGAGCTTCAGCTGTCGTTGCATCGTATACATGCGATAATGGGCATGCGAATCCGGATATAGCCTCCCCTCGGTCGTTCCTCAGCACCACCCCGGCAGCGCCTCTACCATTAGCATGGAAATTTGCATAAACATTCAGTTTATATGCTCCCCGAGGGGGCTTACTCCATGAGATGTCCCGCACCATAGAAGATGCTGAAGCTGCAGGAATAAAATTAGATGCTAGAGCTTGAATTGCAAACGCCGATCGTCTGACTCCTGCAACTCTCTCCCCCTTCACTATTTCTCTTCTTTGCCACCATAGATACCAACAAGCAACAGCTATGGTTTCTTTAATTTGAAGATTACCCAGAATTGGTGATTTCCTAGCTGGTCGACGGAGCAAATCCTCAAGAATAGTGGACCCTGACCGTTCACCAATTGCCGCTTGCTTAATATAATCAGACAGCCCCATTGTTCTCCAAACCTCAGTAGCGCGATCACAGGTAAACAGAAGGTGACGCATATCCTCCGGTCCTCTTCTACACACAGGACACTCTGGATGCACCTTGATATGCATGTCTGCTAGGATCGAGCGTCCAGGTACAACACCATGCAAAGATCACCACATGAAAATTCTAATTTTATTTGGTACTGCCAAGTCCCAAACCTGTTTCCATACTGGATTATCAGAAGCAGATCCTTGTCCATCTTGTCTGCGGATCTTAGTCCCAAATTGGTGATCCCACTTAGTGTAGTAAGCCGACCGAACTGTAAACGAATATGTCTTTGTATTATTCCATGCAATGAAATCCTCAGACATAGCGTCGCTGAGCGGAATCCGCAATATCTTCTCAGCATCAATAGCAAGAAGATTCTCCCTAATCAATTCTTCATCCCACTCACCAGTAATAGGATTTATTAATTCATCAACAGTTCGGAGAATACTTTGACCCCTTCTTGAAAGAACTTTCCTTGATTTACTATCTGCAATCCAATGATCCTCCCAAATATTTATTTTACTTCCATTTCCCACTCTCCATATATGTCCACGCTTAAAAGTATGTAACCCAGCAACAATACTTTGCCAAGAATAGGAGGACCCCTTTTTAGGACCCGCTTTTAGAATATCACCGTGCGGATAATATTTCGCCTTTAATACTTGGGCACATAAAGAATCAGGGTTAACAACCAGACGCCAGACCTGCTTAGCTAACATAGCCAAGTTGAAAGAGTAAAGGTCTCTAAAACCCATTCCTCCAGCTTTCTTCGGAATACACATTCGCCACCAAGCAAACCAATGGAGTTTCTTCTGCTCTTCTGTATCTCCCCACCAAAAGGCTAACTTTGGGAGAAGCTCGGGAAACTGGTCTGGGGGAGTTTCTGGATTTGCACTATGGGTTGGCTTCTCGGCCAGAATAAGCAAGACAAAAGCTGGACACTTCTTTTGGGCTTCTCCTGTTTGGCACCTAGAAGCAACTCTAGAAGCCCAAAAGAAGTGGCCCGAAGAAGCCCGGGCAGTCGCCCAGGCAAAAGGGGTGGTGCGTCCGCCCATGGTACTCTATTTGCTAGAGAAATGTTTGACGCCCAAGAACAAGCTAAGGTGTGGATAAATCATATATGCATCGAGAATCAGGGTATTAGGAATTACTAGAATACTAGTGCTCAGATGGGTATGGTGTGCGTGCCTGTGTTCATATAGGCGAGTGTATATATGTATATGTAAATATATGTGTCTATACTATATGTATTGTGTTTCGCAAAAAAAGAAGTTAATAGTATACTCCTACACGGTGGCTTCGCTATACAAAACCCAATTCTATGGATCAACATCTACCGATATGAACCGCATGTTTGTCATGCTACTGACTAAATATGCATTGATACATGCATGCACATTTGACTTGTGGGCCCAACAACTTGTATGGTGGTTGTAGTTCTTCCGAAATCTCAAAACCGACCTCCTCTCGGAGAACAAAGTATGAATGCGGCCAGAGAAATTTGTCAAACCCAGAAACATGAAACATATTTGAAAAAATATAGATTCTAGTATTTGACTGGTAAATAAGCCAAGGACCAAACCCTCGAATATATATTCTACATTGAAAGATTTAAATTTAGTACAATGATTATTATGTCTTACATTTACTTATGCATAAAGTAGTATGTCATGTGTTCTAGAAACCTCTACTGGTTTAAAATCTCCTTGTCACACATTGATATAAACATGTATATATTTTTCCAATTAATTGAGTGTCACAATTTTGTCTATGGATGCAATTTTTCATTTTTCTCTCATTAGAAGAATTTGGTTTCATCAAAGCTTTTAAGAGACAAACCTCAAAAAAAAACAACGAAGTCCATTTTGTTTGCAACATATGATCAAAATTTAGAACAAATAAAATAAATGCGGTTAATGTTAAAATTACTTAACTACACAGCTCTCTTTATTATAGTTATCAAAATTAACCTTGTAATAATGCAGCTAGATATTAAGATACACCAATACATGTACTTAATGTGATATGTTGAGAGAACATTTTTTCATTATAAAAAACTAAATATGTTTAGTATAAAAGAATGACAAATGCATTAACATGTCTTGGATGTATGGAAGTAAATTATGGGGTTTTATACTAGTAAAAACTGGGAAGGTTGCTGATAGCATTCGAAGATATAACCCAATTTGTCTTCTAAATGTATCTTTTAACATATTTACCAAAGTTTTAGTTAATAGACTTATTCATATAATCAGAAAAAATTGATACAATCGAATGGCTCTTGCTAGTTCAATCTATATAAATCAAAGGATTCTCTTACCACTGGATAGATTTGTCAATGAAAGTTATCACTAGTGAAAATTTTGGAATTAATGTAAATGGTGAAATTGGAACCTACTTTTCTATCTACCATGTCTGAGGCAGGGGGAGCTTCATTCACCCTTGTTTTTACATTGTAGTTGATGATATAACTATTTTGATTGTTAGTTTTAAAACATTTGAAGCAAAGGAGCCCTAAAGTTTAACAATAATAACAAATTGAATTCTCAATGTGTGCTGATCGATTTTGTAACACGTTCCACTAAGTTGCGGAAACGTAGCCCCAACCTCCTTCTTACTTGGAAGATGATGACAAAACATATTTCAATGACTTCATCCTCTCCAAGGAGGAGTGGAAAATGCTGGGGCCAGGAGGACAAGGACAAGATTGTGCCGTTCAAAGACGTTTGTCTCACTCCTTCTGAGAACCCTACCGAGGGGACTTGCTATATGAATTTGAAAAAAGCTCTTTGTGTAAGGCAGCCCGGTTATTTTTTTTCTTGATGTCTTTTATGTAGGTTTTTAGGTTTATTTTAGTTCAGTATGTGTAGGAGATAAAGTGTCAAGTTTAACCGACTAGGATTTTAAGATGAACACAATTGCTTGAGCTGCAGTTTTTGGCATGTTGCTACCTATTGTAAACATCCTCCGCCAATTCTAGAAGATCTAAATATGGTGTAATTTTTATCACAAATTCATCCAAAATTCTTCACCATTCTTGCAATTTTTTCTAATTTTTTAAGTGTACTTGCGTAAATCATCTTACGGTAGCTGCTCTATTTGACATATTCTCCCTCTAGTTGTTTAAGTTACTTGTTTGAGTTTTAAGGATTCCCTTTTGAACTCTTTCATCACTTCATTTTATTGATATTTAGATAACTCACTGGACATAATAAACCAAATTAATTTAGATGCCTTATGAATTGCATGCTATCTATCTTTATGGCACTAACTCTGTAGAAAAGAGCGGGCGGAGTTTTTGTAGTGAAGTTTTTCACAGGGAATGAATCCAAACCAAACCAAGTTTCATACAAGAATGGTTCAAACAATAGTATTTGGGATTCCAAAGGCATCTCTCTAAACCAACACAAATATCGGTTTGCAAATCTTCGAACTCTATTTTGTCAGCATTACTAGAAAGTCTACAAATTTGTTGCGTCTTCGTGTGTCTTTTTGTTTTTGTTTGCTTAGAAATTAGAATTGCATCTCTATATATGAAATGAAGACTAACACCAGTTTTCTTATAAATTTTAACATTCATAACTACTGGAACAATTTTTTAATAAATTAAATTTCTTTGAAATGCTTGGGAAGAATTGTTTTTTTTTGGAAAGATCGAAGTACAAAGTGGATTGTTCTATTGATTGGGTATTGTGTTTATTGATGAGTAAAGGGTGGTTGGAAATCTTCTCATTTGGTGATAGGTCTCATTAAACTTAATAGTGTGAATCGCATAATTTACTTTACACCTTAAATAAATGGACCATCAAAATGAGCAAGGTTGCGTTATTATTTAGTGGTCAAATTTTACCCTTCGCTAGCCTATCTACCACTAAGTTTGAATTATGCTTGTGTATCCAACTAACCATTGAAAGGAGTTATATATTTTTATGATTCCACTATACCTTATACAATGGTAACCATACAAAACCCAGGTAAGTTTTGCACAAGTTTATAGACTTTGATTTGGGTCTATTGTTGTGTGTCGATGTTTATTCTTGGTAAGCGTGCATATTGTGATAGTTCATACTAAGAATGCTTAAACCCAATTATGAGCATGAAATGTCTTCTTGTATTTTTTTTCAAGAGGCTCCATGTGGTTTTTCTCCAAACACTTCTAGGAAAATGCTTCTAGATAGAAATAGATTATGTGGCGCATTTAAAAAGCCTTGGTCCACAAAAATATTTTTGTGGCACATAAAAAATTTGCTCCACAAAATTGTTGGAATTCTGTGGAGCATAAAAAATATGAACCACATAATTGTTGCTTTCTGTGGAGCATATTGATATATGCACCAAAAATATTCACATATTTGTAGCGATATGTGCCACCGAAATACACATATCTATGGCGCATATTGCTACATGCACCATATAATTCTTGTTTGGATTTTTTCTAGATTTTTTTTTAAAAAAATCTAGATTTTTGTTGAATTTTTTCCAATTTTAAAATTCTAGATTTTTTGAATTTTTTTAGAATTATGTGGAGCATATCATGGATATGCGTCACAGAAACAAAATTTAGTGGCGTGACTTCTGTTGTGCACGGAATATGCGCCACAAATAGTAAAAAATTGTACGCCAAATATATGCAGTTTCCTACTAGTGAAAGAGAGCCTATAAAGGGATGCCCAGTCCCAAAATACCCATATTAAAAGTATATGTTAAGCTTGCGGATGTTGATACATGTAAAGTGTATCCAAAAAAATTGGAAGTTATTAGTATATCATATTTGCATGATATGTGAGGTTCCCTACATGTTTCACACATTATTTTTTGTAGATTTTCCACACAATCCCCTTTTATTATTCTAATGTTGCATAACAGGAAACTACTATTTTGCATATTTTTACGTTTCAGCGAATTTACGGACATCAAACATACCAAACAATTTGCCAAGTCATTTTTTTGCGAAATACAAGAGGATGAGAACAAAAAGTACCAGAGAAAGTCAACATACCGGTTGGTGGGGCCCATGGCACGACAAACACCTTGGTCCGTGACATGGCGTGCCCTAGCCACCTAGTGACCCATTTTGCCTAAATTTTGACGCTCATGATGCGTGCAGAGCACACCGTTGGGGAACCCCAAGAGGAAGAGGAAGCTATGATGAGCATAGTAGCAAGTTTTCCCTCAGTAAGAAACCAATGTTTAATCGACCAGTAGGAGAAAGAAATCACTTCTGAAAGGTGTTGCTAGCTGACTTTTGCCAGGGCGTACTACTGGCGTCTGCAACAACATTAAACCTGCACACAACACAACTAAAATACTTTGCCGCAACTTACAGTGAGGTTGTCAATCTCACTGGTTTTGCTGAAAACAAAGGATTAACCGTATAGTGTGGAAAGAGATATTTGTTTGCAGTGAAATTGAAGAGAATAGTGCTTGAAGTAAGTAAATAGTACATGTGTTTTTTTTTGAAGCAAAACTGTGAGGCAAAAAGCGCCACAGCAAAATTTATTAAAAAAGTTAAAAAGGAGTTATGTACCAAAAAAAAAGAGGCCTAAACCTAAAAAAGACTAGAAGAAAAAAGAAAAGTCTCTAAGGTAGGGACTTAATCCAACTGAGCAGACTATCCTTATGCTTGGATTTAATTCTATATTGCAGCCAAAACATATCATGTACAAATTTGGCCTTCCATCTAGCAAAAGAAACATTCTCCTGACGAAAAATTCTTCCATTTCTGAGGAGCCAGATATTCCAACATGCAGTAATAATAACCTCCATGAAAAAAAGCAGCCGAAAGCTTCTTTTGGCCTTAGTCAACACCACCTGTAAGTCATCATGCTGTTGTCATTCTATCTGCAAATAATTCAATATTCTAGCACTGAAATTGCAGTGAAGGAACAAATGAATCCTAGTTGGACAAAGCACACAAGTATTATCCTCAATCACATTCCAATGTCTCCTCCTCAGCAGGTCTCTGGTGTTCAGTCTATCAACCAATAATAACCATGCAAACACCTTTGTTTTCATCACACAGGAGGACTTCCAGAGCCATGTATAAATTTTAGGAACCATAATGTGAGCATGAATATGTCATAAAACTGTTTTTAAGAATAACTCTCACCCCAGCAATAATGCCATTCATCCTTTGTCCCTGATACTTGGTTATGATGCATTAAAGTCTGCAGACTCTGAAGCTCTTGAAAGGCTTGAGTGGACAAAGGTCAATAAAACAGCTCTGACAAATCCTCTACACTATACACTTGCAAGGCAAACATTTTATCATTGAGCACATAAGAGAATAGTCTTGAAAATCTGTACATAAACGGCCTAGCCAACCCATCAACCTTCCAATTATCTTGCCAGAACATAAAAGTATCCCCAGCTCCCATGGAAATAACAGATATACCTCTAAAATTATCCACTTGTTTCAGCACATCCTTCCACCAAAATGAACCACACAGCTTCTCCTCATGTGGAACTTTCCCCTGATAATGAGCTGACCAAATCAACTGTACCCAGGGAATGTCCCTTTTGATATAGAACTTATCCAGAAATTTTAACAACAGAGCAGCATTCTGTTTCTGAAAATTGACAGTAACAAGTCCTCCCTTAAGTTTGGGTTTACAAATCATTTCCCATGCTGCGAAGGATTGCTTAGGATGACCCTCTTGATCCCTCCATAAACACTGCCTCAAGATCCTATCCAATTGCTTAGTGAGGCCAGGAGGTAACTGCAGAGTACACAAAAAATGCAAAGGCATTGAGGCCAAAGCAGAATTAATCAGCTGCAACCTAGCTCATTGTGAAAGAAAACTAGAGCTAGCAGTAAGCTTTCTTTCCAGTCTGCACACTAATGGAGATAACTCTGTAATCGAAGGCTTTGTTGTTCCCAGAGGAAGTCCCAAGTAGGTAAATGGCATAGCTCCAACTTGAGATCCAAATACATCACCCAACTCAGCTAGAAGATCAGAAGGAACATTAATTGGCACCATCTGAGATTTATCAAAGTTTATTTTCAAACCTGTGGACAAAGTAAACTTGTTCAGAGTCTCCTTCAAGGCCAACAATTGCTGCCTATCAGTTGGCAAGATCAACAATGTGTCATCAGCATACTGCACTATAGGAAAATCCTCCTAATTTGTGTTGATAGGTACAGACAGTAACCCCTGAGTTACTAAATCATTGACAGCAGATTGCAACAGATCAGAACCAAACAAGTAAAACAGAGGAGAGATAGGATCACCCTGCCTCACACCCCTTTTGCACTCAAACTGTTTACCAGGAATTCCATTCAACAAGATAGCTGAAGTGCCAGTAGAAAGAATTTCCTTAGCCCAATTCAACCATTTACTGTTAAATCCCTTATGGTGCATCACTTGCAAGATAGCCTCATGCTCAATAGTATCAAAGGCCTTAGCATAATCCAGCTTGAGTATAATAATTGGTTTCCTTGAAGCATGGCATAAATAAAGACATTCAAAAGCCCAAGCCAGGCAATCTTGAATGGATCTACCTCTGAGAAACCCATATTGATTCTTATGAATACAGGACAAGATCACATCTTGTAATCTATTAGCAGCAAGTTTGGTAAGAAATTTGACACAAACATTTGTCAAAGATATAGGTCTGAAGTCATTCACATGCAGAGGTACTTGCTTCTTTGGCACCAGAGTAATGTAGGATCCATTGATATTTTTAATTGAACAGTTTCACTATGAAAATCAGCTGCTAATTTGTAGATATCTGCTTTAATAATGGACCAACATTTCTTTAAGAACAAGCCATTAAATCCATCAGGCCTAGGAGCACGATCAACTAGCATATGTTTGATTACATCATCCATTTCCTTTTCCTCAAAAGGCCTTGTCAAGGAGTCCAATCCATCCACTTTATTTAGCAGCACACCCAAGTCAAACTGCATATTAATTGGTTCAGACTGCCCCAATCTTCCTTTATATTCATTCAGGAGCATGCTAGCCATCAACTGATGATCATTCACTTCATTTCCATTAGCATGATGTAATAAAGCAATGGAGTTTCTTCTATATCTTTCAGTTGCCGTAGCATGAAAAAATTTAGTATTATCCTCCCCTTGCTTAATCCACCTAATGGTGCACCTCTTCCTCCAATAGTTGCATTCCACAAGCAGCAATTCATCAAGATGCAACTTCACAATACGCCTAAAGTTAAATTCTACAGTGTATAGTGCCCTTTTCTCCTCCAAAGAATCTAGAATAAAAATCACCTCATTACACCTCTTCATTATCTCCTTAAGCTTAGCCAGACTTACATGCCATTTCCTCAACTCATATCTTAGCTTCTTCAATTTATCTGCTAACACTGCAGAACTATACTTCTTATGAGAAATCTGACTCTAGGAATTATCAACACATTCTTTACACCCTGGAAGGTCCACCCAATAGTTATCGGACCTGAATATTTTTGCCTTAGGAATGGTTGTATCAATATTAATCACACAAGGCACATGATCTGATCCAGTTTTGGCAAGTGGGAGCACAATTGAATTAGGGTAATCTCAAATCTAATGAGCACTAGTAAATAACCAATCCAGCTGCTCAAGCAAAGGATCTCTCTGCATATTGGACCAAGTGTATGTTCTTCCTTTTATAGGCAACTCCAACAAACCAAGGTGTCTAATAATCTCATTGAACAAAAACATATCATTAATGTCCCCACCAGGTTTGTTTCTATTAACTTGTGCTCTGATGAAATTAAAATCTCCTACTATAAGCCAATTATCCTCTGAAGCAATTTGCAAGTTATACAACCAAGAGACAAAATTATCCCTCTCAACTCCATGACAAGGCCCATAAACACACACAAGATACCAAAACTCATTATTGTGGATAGAAGTAAATTTAATTACCAGCCCAAACTTCTCTGATTGTGTCAACACTCCTTGAAATATAGCAGAATTCCAAATTACAATCATACCACCAGAGGCACCCACAGAGGGATGATACGCGTACAGCACGCGTCCGTTGGGAACCCCAAGAGGAAGGTATGATGCGTGCAGCGGCAAGTTTTCCCTCAGTAAGAAACCAAGGTTATCGAACCAGTAGGAGTCAAAAAGCACGTGAAGGTTGTTGGTGAAGAGTGTAGTGCGCAACACTGTGGGTGAACTGGCCCAACACATCAAAGTACTTTGCCCCAACGTAACAGTGAGGTTGCCAATCTCACCGGCTTGTTGTAATAAAGGATTAAATGTATAGTGTGGAAGATGATGTTTGCGAAGAACAAGAAAGAACAAGTATTGCAGATTGTATTCGATGTAAAAGAATGGACCGGGTCCACATCACTAGTGGTGTCTCTCCAATAAGAAATAGCATGTTGGGTGAACAAATTACAGTTGGGCAATTGACAAATAAAGAGGGCATGACAATGCACATACATATCATGATGAGTAGTGTGAAATTCAATTGGGCATTACGCCAAAGTACATAGACCGCTATCCAGCATGCATCTATGCCTAAAAAGTCCACCTTCGGGTTAGCATCCGCACCCCTTCCAGTATTAAGTTGCAAACAACAGACAATTGCATTAAGTATGGTGCGTAATGTAATCAACACAAATATCCTTAGACAAAGCATTGATGTTTTATCCCTAGTGGCAACATCACATCCACAATCTTAGAACTTTCTGTCACTGTCCCAGATTAAATGGAGGCATGAACCCACTATCGAGCATAAATACTCCCTCTTGGAGTTACAAGTATCAACTTGGCTAGAGCCTCTACTAGCAACGGAGAGCATGCAAGATCTTAAACAACACATATATGATAGATTGATAATCAACATAACATAGTATTCCATATTCATCGGATCCCAACAAATGCAACATGTAGCATTACAAATAGATGATCTTGATCATGTTAGGCAACTCACAAGATCCAACAATGATAGCACAATGAGGAGAAGACGACCATCTAGCTACTGCTTGGACCCATAGTCGAGGGGTGAACTACTCACACATCAATCCGGAGGCGATCATGGTGATGAAGAGTCTTCCGGGAGATGATTTCCCTCTCCGGCAGGGTGCCGGAGGCGATCTCATGAATCCCCCGAGATGGGATTGGCGGCGGCGGTGTCTCTGGAAGGTTTTCCGTATCGTGGCTCTCGGTACTAGGGTATTCGCGACGAAGGCTTTTTATAGGCGGAGGGCCAGAGTCGGAGGGCTGACGGGGGCCCCACACGCTAGGGCAGCGTGGGCCCCCCTAGGCCGCGCGGCCCTAGTCTGGCGGCGCTTCGTCGCCCCACTTCTTATCCCCCGCGGTCTTCTGGAAGCTTCGTGGAAAAATAAGACCCCGGGCGTTGATTTCGTCCAATTCCAAGAATATTTTTTGTAGGATTTCTCAAAACCAAAAACAGCAGAAAACAAGAACAGGCTCTTTGGCATCTTGTCAATAGGTTAGTGCCGGAAAATGCATAAATATGACAAAAAGTGTGTATAAAACATGTGAGTATCATCATAAAAGCAGCATGGAACATAAGAAATTATAGATACGTTTGAGACGTATCAAGGGAGCGTAAGCAAAAGAGTCAAAAAATTTAGGACAAAATTTCCTAATTAATCTCCAATCAAACACTTCACATTTAGTTTCCTGGAGACAAATGACATCACATTCACTTTCATCAATCTTGGCCCTTACTTCCCTTTGTCTATTATCAGCATTAAGTCCACGCACATTCCAACACAGTACACGCCACTTCCTCATATAGATCTTACTCATAATACTGATAAATAAAGCAAGATAAGACCATACTGATATGTAATATCAGCCTAGTACTGTAGCACAAAATATACATCATGGATAATAAAATAGGGTAGTTGTGCTGAAACCCAGTATCACAAAACCCAAGAGCCAAGATTCCAACAAAATAAGCCTCATCACTAGGATGAAATAGTTCACACACTCCCAACACTAGACCAAGGCCCACAAAAGCTGTAATACCAGACAAAACCCACACACACACTTTGTCCACCATACTACACATTATCTGCTTCCTTTGATGTCCCCTTCACAGGCTCAGCCTCAAGCTATTCCTTTGTAAGCTTCTCTGGAGCAATCCCCAAAGCAATCCCCATAGACTGAAGCACATGGAGAGGTGTAACAGGAATATCTGCATGTGACTCTTCAGTATGTTCCTCCCTTTTGTCCTCATTGTGCAGATTGTGCTGCTCCTCCCCATCATTCTCTTCAGCTCTGACTAACAGCAGCTTAGCCCTTGACTTCTTCTTGATTTTTGGCTGGACGTCTAAAACAGGCTTGGGTCTATAACCCTCCTTATTAAGACAGCTCCTGGTAAACCTCCTCTCAGTGTTTTCCACAAGTGGGACCACCTTCCTCTTTTGTTTCTTCTTCTTAGGTACTGAAGTGTTAACTGCCCAGACAGCAGATCCGCATCCTTTACTATCCTGCTTCACATGTTCTCCCCATCAGACCAGTGGTGTGTTGACAAGCACCAGTCTTTCCCCAAGAATAATGCATTTTCCTTCAGAAAAATAAAGGGGGGAGAAACCCAGCTGCTTGAACTGTAATCCAGGTTGAACTGTAGGAAGCACTGCAGTCAACCACCTATCCCTCAACATCTCAGGAGAAGGAGAGGGACCAATAAACATCTCCACCATGGCAGATGACACGCGTACAGCACGCGACCGTTGGGAACACCAAGTGGAAGGTGTGATGCATACAGCAGTAAGTTTCCCTCAGTTAGAAACCAAGGTTTATCGAACCGAGGAGTCAAGAAGCACGTTGAAGGTTGATGGCGACATGTAGTGCGGCAACACTGGGATTCCGGCGCTAACGTGAACTCGCACAACACAACCAAGTACTTTGCCCCAACGAAACAAGAGGTTGTCAATCTCACCGGCTTTGTAACAAAGGATTAGATGTATAGTGTGGATGATGATTGTTTGCAGAGAACAATAGAACAAGTATTGCAGAGATTGTATTTCAGATGTAAAGAATTGGACCGGGGTCCACAGTTCACTAGAGGTGTCTCTCCCATAAGATAAATAGCATGTTGGGTGAACAAATTACATTGGGCAATTGACAAATAGAGAGGGCATGACCATGCACATACATATTATGATGAGTATAGTGAGATTTAATTGGGCATTACGACAAAGTACATAGACCGTTATCTAGCATGCATCTATGCCTAAAAGTCCACCTTCAGGTTATCATCCGAACCCCTTCCAGTATTAAGTTGCTAACAACAGATAATTACATTAAGTATTGCGCGTAATGTAATCAATAACTACATCCTCGGACATAGCTTCAATATTTTATCCCTAGTGGCAACAGCACATCCATAACCTTAGGGGTTTTTGTCACTCCCCCTGATGCGCGTGGTTGACGTATTGTCTTTTCGTTCGACACGCGTCCGTTGGGAACCCCAAGAGGAAGGTGTGATGCGCACAGCGGCAAGTTTCCCTCAGAGAAACCAAGGTTTATCGAACCAGAGGAGTCAAGAAGCACGTTGAAGGTTGATGGCGGCGAGATGTAGTGCGCGCACCCAGATTCCGCCAACGTGGAACCCGCACAACACAACCAAGTACTTTGCCCCAACGAAACAGCGAGGTTGTCAATCTCACCGGCTTGCTGTAACAAAGGATTAGATGTATAGTGTGGATGATGATTGTTTGGTAGAAAAAGAGAACAATTATTGCAAGATTGTATTTCAAGATAGAGAATTGGACCGGGGTCCACAGCTCACTAGAGGTGTCTCTTCCATAAGATAAACAGCATGTTGGGTGAACAAATTACGTTGGGCAATTGACAAATAAAGAGGGCATGACCATGCACATACATATTATGATGAGTATTGTGAGATTTAATTGGGCATTACGACAAAGTACATAGACTGCTATCCAGCATGCATCTATGCCTAAAAAGTCCACCTTCAGGTTATCATCCGAACCCTTCCAGTATTAAGTTGCTAACAACAGACAATTGCATTAAGTATTGCGCGTAATGTAATCAGTAACTACATCCTCGAACATAGCACCAATGTTTTATCCCTAGTGGCAACAAAGACATCCGTAATCTTAGAGATTTCTGTCACTTCCCCACTGAGACATGAACCCACTATCGAGCATAAATACTCCCTCTTGGAGTTAATAGCAAAAACTTGGCCGAGCCTCTACTAATAACGGAGAGCATGCAAGATCATAAACAACACATAGACATAAATGATATTCTCTATTCATCGGATCCCAACAAACACAACATATAGAATTACAGATAGATGATCTTGATCATGTTCGGCAGCTCACAAGATCCGACAATTAAGCACAATGAGGAGAAGACAACCATCTAGCTACTGCTATGGACCCATAGTCCAGGGGTAGACTACTCACACATCACTCCGGAGGCGACTATGGCGGTGTAGAGTCCTCCGGGAGATGATTCCCCTCTCCGCAGGGTGCGGAGGCGATCTCCTGAATCCCCCGAGATGGGATTGGCGGCGGCGGCGGCTCGGGAAGGTTTTCCGTATCGTGGCTCTCGGGACAGGGGGTTTCGCGACGAAGGCTTTAAGTAGGCGGAAGGGTAGGTCGGGGGGCGAGGCCAGGGAGACAGGCGGCGCGGCCAAGGGTGGGGCCGCGCCGCCCTCGTGGCCACCTCGTGGCCCCACTTCATTGACTCTTCGGTCTTCGGAAGCTTCGTGGCAAAATAGGACCCCGGGCGTTGATTTCGTCCAATTCCGAGAATATTTCCTTACTAGGATTTCTGAAACCAAAACAGCAGAAACAAAGAATCGGCACTTCGGCATCTTGTTAATAGGTTAGTTCCAAAATGCATAAATATGACATAAAGTATGCATAAAACATGTAGATATCATCAATAATGTGGCATGGAACATAAGAAATTATCGATACGTCGGAGACGTATCAGCATCCCCAAGCTTAGTTCCTGCTCGTCCCGAGTAGGTAAACGATAAACAAAGATAATTTCTGGAGTGACATGCCATCATAACCTTGATCATACTATTGTAAAACATATGTAGTGAATGCAGCGATCAAAACAATGTATATGACATGAGTAAACAAATGAATCATATAGCAAAGACTTTTCATGAATAGTACTTCAAGACAAGCATCAATAAGTCTTGCATAAGAGTTAACTCATAAAGCAATAATTCAATGTAAAGATATTGAAGCAACACAAAGGAAGATGAAGTTTTAGCGGTTGCTTTCAACTTATAACATTTATATCTCATAGATATTGTCAACACAGAGTAATATAACAAGTGCAATATGCAAGTATGTAGGAATCAATGCACAGTTCACACAAGTGTTTGCTTCTTGAGGTGGAGAGAGATAGGTGAACCGACTCAACAATAAAAGTAAAAGAATGGTCCTTCAAAGAGGAAAGCATCGATTGCTATATTTGTGCTAGAGCTTTGATTTTGAAAACAAGAAACAATTTTGTCAACGGTAGTAATAAAGCATATGTGTTATGTAAATTATATCTTACAAGTTGCAAGCCTCATGCATAGTATACTAATAGTGCACGCACCTTGTCCTAATTAGCTCGGATTACCTGGATTATCATCGCAATGCACATGTTTTAACCAAGTGTCACAAAGGGGTACCTCTATGCCGCTGTACAAAGGTCTAAGGAGAAAGCTCGCATCGGATTTCTCGCTATTGATTATTCTCAACTTAGACATCCATACCGGGACAACATAGACAACAGATAATGGACTCCTCTTTTATGCATAAGCATTCAACAACAATTAATTTTCTCATATGAGATTGAGGATGTTTGTCCAAAACTGAAACTTCCACCATGGATCATGGCTTTAGTTAGCGGCCCAATGTTCTTCTCTAACAATATGCATGCTCTAACCATAAAGGTGGTAAATCTCCCTTATTTCAGACAAGACGAACATGCATAGCAACTCACATGATATTCAACAAAGAGTAGTTGATGGCGTCCCCAGGAACATGGTTATCGCACAACAAGCAACTTAATAAGAGATAAGGTGCATAAGTACATATTCAATACCACAATAGTTTTTAGGCTATTTGTCCCATGAGCTATATATTGTAAAGGTAGAGGATAGAAATTTAAAGGTAGCACTCAAGCAATTTACTTTGGAATGGCGGAGAAATACCATGTAGTAGGTAGGTATGGTGGACACAAATGGCATAGTGGTTGGCTCAAGTATTTGGATGCATGAGAAGTATTCCCTCTCGATACAAGGCTTAGGCTAGCAAGGCTATTTGAAACAAACACAAGGATGAAGCGGTGCAGCAAAACTCACATAAAAGACATATTGAAAACATTATAAGACTCTACACCGTCTTCCTTGTTGTTCAAACTCAATACTAGAAATTATCTAGACCTTAGAGAGACCAAATATGCAAACCAAATTTTAGCATGCTCTATGTATTTCTTCATTAATAGGTACAAGGTACATGATGCAAGAGCTTAAACATGAGCACAACAATTGCCAAGTATCACATTATCCAAGACATTATAGCAATTACTACATGTATCATTTTCCAATTCCAACCATATAACAATTTAACGAAGAAGAAACTTTGCCATGAATATTATGAGTAGAGCCTAAGGACATACTTGTCCATATGCTACAGCGGAGCGTGTCTCTCTCCCACACAAAGAATGCTAGGATCCATTTTATTCAAACAAAACAAAAACGAAACAAACCGACGCTCCAAGCAAAGCACATAAGATGTGATGGAATAAAAATATAGTTTCAGGGGAGGAACCTGATAATGTTGTCGATGAAGAAGGGGATGCCTTGGGCATCCCCAAGCTTAGACGCTTGAGTCTTCTTGATATATGCAGGGGTGAACCACCGGGGCATCCCCAAGCTTAGAACTTTCACTCTCCTTGATCATGTTGTATCATCTCCCTCTCTTGATCCTTGAAAACTTCCTCCACACCAAACTCAAAACAACTCATTAGAGAGTTAGTGCACAATCAAAATATACATGTTCAGAGGTGACATAATCATTATTAACACTTCTGGACATTGCACAAAGCTACTGAAAGTCAATGGAATCGAAAAATCCATCGAACATATCAAAACAGGCAATGCGAAATAAAAGGCAGAATCTGTCAAAACAGAACAGTTCGTAAAGACGAATTTTATTGAGGCACCAGACTTGCTCAAATGAAAATGCTCAAATTTAATGAAAGTTGCGTACATATCTGAGGATCATCACGTAAATTGGCATAATTTTCTGAGTTACCTACAGAGAATTTTGCCCAGATTCGTGACAGAAAAGAAATCTGTTTCTGCACAGTAATCCAAATCTAGTATGAACCTTGCTATCAACGACTTTACTTGGCACAACAAAACACTAAACTAAGATAAGGAGAGGTTGCTATAGTAGTAAAAAACTTCCAAGACACAAAATAAAAACAAAGTATTGTAGTAAAAACATGGGTTGTCTCTCATAAGCGCTTTTCTTTAACGCCTTTCAGCTAGGCGCAGAAAGTGTATATCAAGTATTATCGAAAGATGGTGCATCTACAGCGGGGTGTGGAGTTTTCTCAACCATGCATAGTATGTTGGATACATAAGTTTTAGCGTCTCCCTTTTCATTAGTCTTGGGCTTGCTACTCTCATCAAACAAATTTTCAGAACAAGCCAAGCATAGTTATTTTCTAGTGCATCATTCATCGCTAGGAGCTTGCATGGTATTGATGCTTTGATCTCCCCACCATCATTAATATTATTATTGTACCTTATTCTCTCCATATCCATTTTTTCAAGGAGACTAACAAAATTGGTATAAGAACCAAGCATATTATATTTAGCAAAGACCTTTCTAGCCTCTCTTGCTATACCACCAAATTCTCTAAGAAGGGTTTCTAAAACAAAATCTTTCCCCTTCTTCCATATCACCGAGTGTAAGAAACATGTGTTGGATCATAGGATTGAGATTAACAAATTTAGTTTCCATCATACGAACTAAAGCAGCAGCGGCAATTTCATAAGTAGGAGCAAGGTCTACCAAGTGTCTATCTTCAAAATCATCAACGGTACTAACGTGGTTGAAAAATTCTTCTATATTATTTCTCCCAATTATAGACCCGCGCCCTACCGGCATGTTTTTTACGGTAAAATTAAAAGGAAACATAATGAAATAAGTAAAGTAAATGCAAGTAACTAATTTTTTTGTGTTTTTGATATAGCAAACAAGATAGTAAATAAAGTAAAACTAGCAACTAATTTTTTTGTATTTTGATTTAGTGCAGCAAACAAAGTAGTAAATAAAACTAAGCAAGACAAAAACAAAGTAAAAGAGATTGGGATGTGGAGACTTGCAGCGTGTCTTGATCTCCCGGCAACGGCGCCAAATTTGCTTGATGCGCGTGGTTGACGTATTGTCTTTCGTTCGACACGCGTCCGTTGGGAACCCCAAGAGGAAGGTGTGATGCGCACAGCGGCAAGTTTCCCTCAGAGAAACCAAGGTTTATCGAACCAGTGGGAGTCAAGAAGCACGTTGAAGGTTGATGGCGGCGAGATGTAGTGCGGCGCAACACCAGGGATTCGGCGCCAACGGAACCCGCACAACACAAACCAAGTACTTTGCCCCAACGAAACAACGAGGTTGTCAATCTCACGGCTTGCTGTAACAAAGGATTAGATGTATAGTGTGGATGATGATTGTTTGCAGTAAATGTAGAACAATTATTGCAAGATTGTATTTCAGATAGAGAATTGGACCGGGTCCACAGCTCACTAGAGGTGTCTCTCCCATAAGATAAACAGCATGTTGGGTGAACAAATTACAGTTGGGCAATTGACAAATAAAGAGGGCATGACCATGCACATACATATTATGATGAGTATTGTGAGATTTAATTGGGCATTACGACAAAGTACATAGACCGCTATCCAACATGCATCTATGCCTAAAAATCCACCTTCGTGTTATCATCCGAACCCTTCCAATATTAAGTTGCTAACAATGACAATTGCATTAAGTATTGCGCGTAATGTAATCAACTACATCCTCGAACATAGCACCAATGTTTTATCCCTAGTGGCAACAGACATCCATAATCTTAGAGATTTCTGTCACTTCCCCAGATTCACGGAGACATGAACCCACTATCGAGCATAAATACTCCCTCTTGGAGTTAATAGCAAAAACTTGGCCAGAGCCTCTACTAATAACGGAGAGCATGCAAGATCATAAACAACACATAGATATAAATTGATAATCAACATAACATGGTATTCTCTATTCATCGGATCCCAACAAACACAACATATAGAATTACAGATAGATGATCTTGATCATGTTCGGCAGCTCACAAGATCCGACAATTAAGCACAATGAGGAGAAGACAACCATCTAGCTACTGCTATGGACCCATAGTCCAGGTAGACTACTCACACATCACTCCGGAGGCGACCATGGCGGTGTAGAGTCCTCCGGGAGATGATTCCCCCTCCGGGTGGTGCCGGAGGCGATCTCCGAATCCCCGAGATGGGATTGGCGGCGGCGGCGTCTCTCGGAAGGTTTTCCGTATCGTGGCTCTCGGTACTGGGGGTTTCGCGACGAAGGCTTTAAGTAGGCTGGGCAGGTCGGGCGACGCGAGGCCCAGAGACGGGCGGCGCGCCAATGGGGCCGCGCCGCCTGCCCTCCCGGCCACCTCGTGGCCCCACTTCGTTGACTCTTCGGTCTTCTGGAAGCTTCGTGGCAAAATAGGACCCCGGGCGTTGATTTCGTCCAATTCCGAGAATATTTCCTTACTAGGATTTCTGAAACCAAAAACAGAAAACAAGGAACTGGCACTTCGAGATCTTGTTAATAGGTTAGTTCCAGAAAATGCATAAATATGACATAAAGTATGCATAAAACATGTAGATATCATCAATAATGTGGCATGGAACATAAGAAATTATCGATACGTCGGAGACGTATCACCCCAGATTCACGGAGACATGAACCCACTATCGAGCATAAATACTCCCTCTTGGAGTTACAAGCATCAACTTGGCTAGAGCATCTACTAGTAACGGAGAGCATGCAAGATCATAAACAACACATAGATATAAATTGATAATCAACATAACATGGTATTCTCTATTCATCGGATCCCAACAAACACAACATATAGTATTACAGATAGATGATCTTGATCATGTTCGGCGGCTCACAAGACCCGAGAATTAAGCACATAAGGAGAAGACAACCATCTAGCTACTGCTATGGACCCATAGTCCAGGGGTGAACTACTCACTCATCACTCCGGAGGCGACCATGGCGGTGTAGAGTCCTCCGGGAGATGAATCCCCCTCAGGGTGCCGGAGGTGATCTCCCGAATCCCGAGATGGGATTGGCGGCGGCGGCGTCTCGGGAAGGTTTTCCGTATCGTGGCTCTCTGTACTGGGGTTTCGCGATGAAGGCTATTTGTAGGCGGAAGGGCAGGTCATGCCACGAGGGCCCAGGAGACAGGTCGGCGCGGCCAAGGCCTGCGCCGCCCTACCTCCGGCCTCCGTGGCCCCACTTCGTTGACTCTTCGGTCTTCTGGAAGCTTCGTGTGCAAATAGGGCTCTGGGCGTTGATTTCGTCCAATTCCGAGAATATTTCCTTACTAGGATTTCTGAAACCAAAAATAGCAGAAAACAGAATCGGCTCTTCGGCATCTCGTCAATAGGTTAGTTCCAGAAAATGCATAAATATGACATAAAGTATGCATAAAACATGTAGATATCATCAATAATGTGGCATGTAACATAAGAAATTATCGATACGTGAGACGTATCAGCATCCCAAGCTTAGTTTCTGCTCGTCCCGAGCAGTAAACGATAACAAAGATAATTTCTGGAGTGACATGCCATCATAACCTTGATCATACTATTGTAAAGCATATGTAATGAATGCTGCGATCCAGACAATGTAAATGACATGAGTAAACAATTGAATCATATAGCAAAGACTTTTCATGAATAGTACTTCAAGACAAGCATCAATAAGTCTTGCATAAGAGTTAACTCATAAAGCAATAATTCATAGTAAAGGTATTGAAGCGACACAAAGGAAGATGAAGTTTCAGCGGTTGCTTTCAACTTATAACATGTATATCTCATGGATATTGTCAATGCAAAGTAATATAACAAGTGCAATATGCAATTATGTAGGAATCAATGCACAGTTCACACAAGTGTTTGCTTCTTGAGGTGGAGAGAGATAGGTGAACTGACTCAACATAAAAGTAAAAGAATGGTCCTTCAAAGAGGAAAGCATCGATTGCTATATTTGTGCTAGAGCTTTGATTTTGAAAACAAGAAACAATTTTGTCAACGTAGTAATAAAGCATATGTGTTATGTAAATTATATCTTACAAGTTGCAAGCCTCATGCATAGTATACTAATAGTGCCCGCACCTTGTCCTAATTAGCTCGGATTACCTGGATTATCATCGCAATGCACATGTTTTAACCAAGTGTCACAAAGGGGTACCTCTATGCCGCTGTACAAAGGTCTAAGGAGAAAGCTCGCATCGGATTTCTCGCTATTGATTATTCTCAACTTAGACATCCATACCGGGACAACATAGACAACAGATAATGGACTCCTCTTATATGCATAAGCATGTAGCAACAATTAATTTTCTCATATGAGATTGAGGATATTTGTCCAAAACTGAAACTTCCACCATGGATCATGGCTTTAGTTAGCGCCCAATGTTCTTCTCTAACATTATGCAATGCTCTAACCATTTTGGTGGTAAATCTCCCTTACTTCAGACAAGACGAACATGCATAGCAACTCACATGATATTCAACAAAGAGTAGTTGATGGCATCCCCCAGGAACATGGTTATCGCACAATGTGCAACTTAATAAGAGATAAAGTGCATAAGTACATATTCAATACCACAATAGTTTTTAGGCTATTTGTCCCATGAGCTATATATTGCAAAGGTAGAGGATAGAAATTTAAAGGTAGCACTCAAGCAATTTACTTTGGAATGGCGGAGAAATACCATGTAGTAGGTAGGTATGGTGGACACAAATGGCATAGTGGTTGGCTTAAGGATTTGGATGCATGAGAAGTATTCCCTCTCGATACAAGGTTTAGGCTAGCAAGGCTATTTGAAACAAACACAAGGATGAAGCGGTGAAGCAAAACTCACATAAAAGACATATTGTAAACATTATAAGACTCTACACCGTCTTCCTTGTTGTTCAAACTCAATACTAGAAATTATCTAGACCTTAGAGAGACCAATTATGCAAACCAAATTTTAGCATGCTCTATGTATTTCTTCATTAATAGGTGCAAAGTATATGATGCAAGAGCTTAAACATGAGCACAACAATTGCCAAGTATCACATTATCCAAGACATTATAGCAAATTACTACATGTATCATTTTCCAATTCCAACCATATAACAAATTAACGAAGCAGTTTCAACCTTCGCCATGAATACTATGAGTAAAGCCTAAGGACATACTTGTCCATATGCAACAGCGGAGCGTGTCTCTCTCCCACACAAAGAATGCTAGGATCCATCTTATTCAAACAAAACAAAAACAAAAACAAACCGACGCTCCAAGCAAAGCACATAAGATGTGACGGAATAAAAATATAGTTTCAGGGGAGGAACCTGATAATGTTGTCGATGAAGTAGGGGATGCCTTGGGAATCCCCAAGCTTAGACGCTTGAGTCTTCTTGATATATGCAGGGGTGAACCACCGGGCATCCCCAAGCTTAGAGCTTTCACTCTCCTTGATCATGTTGTATCATCTCCCTCTCTTGATCCTTGAAAACTTCCTCCACACCAAACTCAAAACAACTCAATAGAGGGTTAGTGCACAATCAAAATATACATGTTCAGATGTGACATAATCATTCTTAACACTTCTGGACATTGCACAAAGCTACTGAAGGTCAATGGAATCGAAATATCCATCGAACATATCAAAACAGGCAATGCGAAATAAAAGGCAGAATCTGTCAAAACAGAACAGTTCGTAAAGACGAATTTTATTGAGGCACCAGACTTTCTCAAATGAAAATGCTCAAATTGAATGAAAGTTGTGTACATATCTGAGGATCACTCACGTAAATTGGCATAATTTTCTGAGTTACCTACAGAGAATTTTGCCCAGATTCGTGACAGCAAAGAAATCTGTTTCTGCGCAGTAATCCAAATCTAGTATGAACCTTACTATCAACGACTTTACTTGGCACAACAAAACACAAAACTAAGATAAGGAGAGGTTGCTACAGTAGTAAACAACTTCCAAGACACAAATATAAAACAAAAGTGCAGAAGTAAAATAAACACATGGGTTATCTTCCAAGCAGTGCTTTCTTTATAGCCATTAAGATGGGCTCAGTAATTTTAATGATGCTCACATAAGGATGAGAGTTGAAGCAAAGAGAGAATCAAAAAGCAAGTATGAAACAAATTTAAGTCTAACCCACTTTCTATGAAAAGGAATCTTGTAAATAAACAAATTCATGAAGAACAAAGTGACAATCATAGGAAGGCAACACAAGCGCAACTTCAAGATTTTCAACATAAAGAGGGGAAACTTAATATTATTAAGATGCATATAACCATGTTTCCCTCTCTCATAATAAATTTCAGTAATATCATGAACAAACTCAACAATATAACTATCACATAAAGCATTCTTATCATGAGTCCCATGCATAAAATAATTACTACTCCCAACATAAGCATAGTCATTCTTATTAATTGTAGTGGGAGCAAATTCAACAAGGTAGCTATCATTATTATTCTCATCACCATAATCATCAAATGTAGGAGGCATATTGTAATCATAATAAACTTTATCCTCCATAGTAGGTGGCACCAAGATACCACTATCATCATAAATGGGAGGCAAAGTATCATCAAAGTAAATTTTCTCCTCCATGCTTGGGGGACTAAAAATATCATGCTCATCAAAACCAGCTTCCCCAAGCTTAAATTCTTCCATAGCATTAGCAATAATAGTGTTCAAAGCATTCATACTAATAACATTGCCATTAGCACGCATATAAAGTTCCATAGGTTTTTTAATTTTCTCTTCAAACACCTCATGTCCTAACTTACTATAAAGATCTCTAATATTTTTGTTGTTTTCCATTAAACCTAACTAGTGAAATAAAAACATGCATGGAATTAAGTAAAGTAAAACAAGTAACTAAATTTTTTTTGTTTTTAATATAGAGAACGCAAACAAGACAGTAAATAAAGTAAAGCTAGCAACTAATTTTTTTTGTATTTTGATTTAATGCAGCAAACAAAGTAGTAAATAAAATAAAGCAAGACAAATACAAAGTAAAGAGATTGGGATGTGGAGACTCCCTTGCAGCGTGTCTTGATCCTCGCAACGGCGTTAAATTTAGCTTGACACGCGTACAGACGCGACCGTTGGGAACCCCAAGTGGAAGGTGTGATGCGTGATAAGTTTCCCTCATTAGAAACCAAGGTTTATCGAACCAGTAGGAGTCAAGAAGCACGTTGAAGGTTGATGGCGAAGAGATGTAGTGCGCGCAACACCAGGGATTCGCGCCAACGTTGAACCTGCACAACACAAACCAAGTACTTTGCCCCAACGAAACAGTGAGGTTGTCAATCTCACCGGCTTGCTGTAACGAAGGATTAGATGTATAGTGTGGATGATGATTGTTTGCAGAGAACAATAGAACAAGTATTGCAGTAGATTATATTTCAGATGTAAAGAATTGGACCGGGGTCCACAGTTCACTAGAGGTGTCTCTCCCATAAGATAAATAGCATGTTGGGTGAACAAATTACAGTTGGGCAATTGACAAATAGAGAGGACATGACCATGCACATACATATTATGATGAGTATAGTGAGATTTAATTGTACATTACGACAAAGTACATAGACCGCTATCCAGCATGCATCTATGCCTAAAAAGTCCACCTTCAAAGTTATCATCCGAACCCCTTCCAGTATTAAGTTGCTAACAACAGACAATTGCATTAAGTATTGCGCGTAATGTAATCAATAACTACATCCTCGACATAGCATCAATGTTTTATCCCTAGTGGCAAAGCACATCCATAACCTTAGGGTTTCTGTCACTCCCAGATTCACGGAGACATGAACCCACTATCGAGCATAAATACTCCTCTTGGAGTTACAAGCATCAACTTGGCCAGAGCATCTACTAGTAACGGAGAGCATGCAA
The DNA here is from genome assembly GCA_030979885.1 of Lolium multiflorum. Classification (NCBI taxonomy): domain Eukaryota; kingdom Viridiplantae; phylum Streptophyta; class Magnoliopsida; order Poales; family Poaceae; genus Lolium; species Lolium multiflorum. Next base: position 204,771,892 of record CM061751.1, read on the forward strand.
GATCATAAACAACACATAGATATAAATTGATAATCAACATAACATGGTATTCTCTATTCATCGGATCCCAACAAACACAACATATAGTATTACGATAGATGATCTTGATCATGTTCCGCAGCTCACAAGACCCGACAATTAAGCACATAAGGAGAAGACAACCATCTAGCTACCGCTATGGACCCATAGTCCAGGGGTGAACTACTCACTCATCACTCCGGAGGCGACCATGCGGTGTAGAGTCCTCCCGGAGATGAATCCCCTCTCCGGCAGGGTGCCGAGGCGATCTCCTCGAATCCCCCGAGATGGGATTGGCGGCGGCGGCGTCTCGGGAAGGTTTTCCGTATCGTCGCTCTCGTACGGGGTCTCGCGACGAAGGCTATTTGTAGGCGGAAGGGCAGGTCAAGGGCGCCACGAGGCCCAGAGACAGGTGCGCGGCCAAGGCTTGGGCCGCGCCGCCTACCTCCCGGCCACCTCGTGGCCCCACTTCGCGACTCTTCGGCCTTCCGAAGCTTCGTGTGCAAATAGGCCCCTGGGTGTTGATTTCGCCCACCCGAGAATATTTCCTTACTAGGATTTCGAAACCAAAACAGCGAAAACAAGAACTGGCTCTTCGGCATCTCGTCAATAGGTTAGTTCCGGAAAATGCATAAATATGACATAAAGTATGCATAAAACATGTAGATATCATCAATAATGTGGCTTGGAACATAAGAAATTATCGATACGTCGGAGACGTATCAGCAAACACCTGCAAATTATGTTGTACTGGTACAGCCCCATCCAAGACCATATTAACTGAAGAATCAGAGCTGTCAGAGATATTCATAACCATGGAAACAGGTAATTCCTCTTGCTGCACTTCCTCTTCATCTTGTAGATTCCACAAAGGATGGTTATGCTGACCATCGTCATTGCCCATAGGATTCACATTGTTGACAGGTGGCTCCTGTAATGCATCCCAACCCACCTCTGGATACTGAGGGTTAACAAAAAGGTTCAAATTTGGCATCAAATTCCCAGGGAGAGGGTGAGGATTGCCATCAGGAGGAATTGGATCTTCATCTGCTGGCAAAGCATCAGCAAAGTATGCAGTGAGTATGTACACAAGGGCTGTCGAGGTTTCCTTGATCCCACCCACAGAAGCATATTTACCAAATACCACATCTCTGGGAACTAGCTGGGGAGAAGTGAATGTAGCATACACAAGAACTCTATCCTTTACAGGATCATTGCTATTCCAATAGTGAAACTGTCCAAAGGTAGCTACAGCATTTGCAATATCCAAATCATTGTGATAATCAGGATTTACTCCCAAGAACATCAACCAACCCCTTCGAAAACCCAAAATAGTTCTGAGTTTCATCAATATGCAGGAAACGAAGAGATTGATTATGAAACTGAAACTGGCCATGCTGAACCAGAGCACTAGCAGAGTTTGGGCTACTCATCTCAAACAGACCTACGCTAAATAGACTCGGCTGCACTGCTAGCACATTACGCTGCTAAGGGCCGACAAGAAACTCATTCACCTGATGCCTCCAATGAGCAGCCGCATGAGGTGGCGGCGGCGCGTCAACCATGGCGACACAGAAGGATCGATGCTGAGGCGGTGGATCCTGAGCGGCGTTGTAGTAGGTCCTGGGCAGTCGCATCGGCCCCCCATCAATGATCTGATGCCCCCATGGGAGCCATGGTGTCAGATCGACTTCAAACACCGCCATCGCCGACACAGAGGGAGCCGGCGGAGAAGGAGCTGCAGACGATGTATGGTTTTCTCGAGGCGAAGACAGAGAACCTTTGCTTGACGATAGACAGGAGGAATTAAATGAGGCAGGTGTCGTGGGATGCGAACCAGCGTTGGACACAGATTCTCTCTGGTCATTAATAACTATCCGTGCCACCGACTTGTCCTTTGGAACCCAAACTTTGTGCATATTCCGATTAAGACAGTTTTTCCTAATATGACCATAATTAAAGCAAGACCTGCACCGAATATCAAAAGTACAATCTTTGGACTCATGCTTCAAACTTAGACATCTCCCACATTTCCAAACTTTGAAAGCCATGTCATCAATCAAATTCTCAAAATCTTTCTGCGCCTCCTCCATAGAGCCAACACTAGGTTGCAAATTCTTATCAGAAATATTTCCCATAGAAGAAGGAGTAGAGCTACACTCTCCCTTCTCGAAAGTAGTGGAAAGGCTGGGAGGTTTGTAACCTAAACAAGCATCATATGCAATAGAATCAGCAAACTGTAATTTCTTATTAACATTGTGCACCTTGGATAAAATAGAATGATGAGCCTTTTTCTGCAAAGCTTTTAAGCCTTTCTGCACAGTTATATTAGAAGGACTAACAAGAATCCAGTCATCATCACATTGCTTTTTCCAATTAGAGAATTCCCATTGCCAATTAGGGCCTCCTCTACCCCGAAGATAGAAGTAACATTTAAATTGCTGGCAGCAGAACCTTCTAAGCTTTAAGATATGAAAACCCACATTCTTATTAGCCACACAGAAAGAAAAAACCCTATCCTTAATCAATGAAACCTTGAAATTACCACAAGAACCACCAATAGCTGCTTCCAGAGCAATACTAACAAGATCCTCCTCCATTTGAAAATTTTATCTACCAAATTCCACTACCATTAAAAATGGCCAGAATGATAGGAAGGATGCACATCACTATTAAACTTGGATCTAACATATTTTGCAAAATTGATACCATGTGAAAAGCTAAGCCCGCGAAATAAAGCTGTATGCACAGATTCTGCAAATGGGGTTGAGTCCTTTGTTGACTGAGTATTATCTACCTTGGAAGATTCATCAATCACAGGGCTAGCTACCCTTGCCTCAGTACATGAAGAAGCCACCTCAATGTAATTATCTTGAGCAGTAGCAGAAAGAACTTGAGGCAACAAAGGCCTACCCATACGAATGACATGATTAGGAAAAGATATTTTGGCACCAAGACTTAAAGCATCAAAAGTTTTAAGACCTCGTCAACCAATCATGGCAACCTTAGCATTTTTAAGAAGCAGCCAATTATCCTTGACATATAACATAAGAGATCCATCATACGCCTTCATACGGCCTCTAGCCAGATCAACATGTGTAGAATAAGTCACCTTCCAACACTGATCTGCAGAACGGGGATCTGAGACCATCATGTTCAAGAGATCTTGATCCGAGGCTATTAGATCTTCATTGGGTGAAAGCACACATCCGATCACCTTAGCATGAAATGCCGAGAACTCAATCTCAGATCCTATATCCACGGTATCTCCATCCTGCAAGTACTTCCCCACGATGGGAGTACCCTTGCTATTCATTAACACTAACCAATCCGTGGCAGTCCACAGATGCAACTCCCCTGCCTGACTACCATGAACTTTCAAACCCAGATCTTGAACTTTTGAGTATGAGACACACCATTTCCACGTCGGAGGATACATGGCGAGAGAGAAGGAGGGGTGGAAAGACCTATTACCTTGCGCAGGATCACAAGCCGATCCCAATGAGCGGTAAACCAAGTCTTGATCACCGAAGAGGGGGAAAATCGTCGATGCTAGGGTTTAGGGGGTGGGTGGTCGCTAGAGCCGCCATGATCCCAATGAACAGTACATATGTTTGCAGTGGATGAATTTATCAGTGTAAAAGAAAGAAGCGGGGTCCACAGTTCACTAGAGGTGTCTCTCCATAAAGATAAATAACATGTTGGGTGAACAAATTACAGTGGGCAATTGATAGAATAAAGACCATACATGACAAGATGATTACTATGAGATTCATTTGGGCATTACAACATAATACATAGACTGTAATCCAACTGTGTCTATGACTAATAATCCACCTTCCGGTTAGCGTTCAGACCTCTTTCAGTACTAAGTTGCAAACAACAGATTATCCCATTAAGCAATGTGTGTACAGTAAACAATATAATTATCCTTAGACAAAGCATTGTTGTTTTCTTCCTAGTAGCAACAACAGATCTACAACCTTAGAAGTTATTGTCACTCTTCTAGATTACTACAGGCATGAACCCACTATCGAGCATAAATACTCCCTCTTGGAGTCACAAGCACATACTTGACCAAAGCATCTACTAGCAACGGAGAGCATGCAAGAACATAAATAATATATGACAAGTATATAATTGATCTAACCATAGTATTTAATATTCATCGGATCCCAGCAAACACGACATGTCGCATTACATAAAGATAATCTTGATCATGATAGGCGGCTCACAAGATCTAAACATGAAGCATAAATTGGAGAAGGCAACCATCTAACTAATGCTATGGACCCGTAGTCTAGGGATGAACTACTCACGCATCACTTCAGATATGGGCATGGAGATGTAGAGGCCTCCGCTGATGATCTCCCTCTTCGGCAGAGTGTCAGGAAGAGCTTCAGAACCCTCCCGATTTAGGGTCGGCGATGGCGGCCGCGACAGAACTTTTCGTGGATGGAGGCTCGGGTATTTAGGTTTTCCCGAACAAGTGAATAACAGGCGTAAGGGCGAGGTCGGTGGTTCCCGAGGGGCCCACATCATCCCTAGGCGCGACCAGGGGTGGCCCGCACCTAGGGAAGGTGTGGCCGCCTCCTGGCGCCTCTTCGTCTCTCCTCTGGACTCCGTCTTTGTTTCGGTAAAATAGGAACTTCGCCTTTTTGTTTTGGGTCCAATTCCGAGAATATTTCCCGTACAACTTTTCTGAAATACAAAAACAACATAAAACAGCGAACTAGCACTGTGGCATCTTGTCAATAGGTTAGTTCCGGAAAATGTATAAAAGTGCAACAAACTATAATCAAACATATAGAAATTGGTGTAAAACAAGCATGGAGCATAAAAAATAATAGATACGTTTGCAACATACCAGCATCCCCAAGCTTAACTCCTGCTTGTCCTCGAGTAGGTAATTGACAACAAAAATAATTTTTGAGGTGACATGAAGACAACACCATCTTGATCAAGTTATTGTAAAAGCATTGTGAGCTAAGATCAAAGTACTCTAAACATAGGCATGATAGATATAATTCTAACAATAGAAGTTAGCAACTATGTTACAACATGAAAAGTAACTCAAACAAAGGATCATGAATAATTGTGCACTGAAAGCAACTGTTTGTTTTTTAGCGTAGAGAAAACATAGCAAAGTGGTACTCAGGTTATCCTTTATGGAGTAGCAAAACATAAATGCCAAGACACCTTTAAATTTTAATGGGTGACTAGATACAAGTAATTTAAGAACAAGCAATAACATAATCATGAATCAATCAATAATAAATTTTGGAACTATGCACATTATACTCAGAATGACAACTACGCTCTTTTAATTGGTGCATAAAGCAAGAAGATGAAGACTCAACATAAAAGTAAAAGAAATTCGCTGTGTAGAGGGAAGCAAGATTACTCATGTGCAAGAAGTTTTTATTTTGAAATCAATAGAGGTATTGAAAATGTATTTTGAGAGGTATGTATGTCTATGTCAACGAATGGTATCAAATGATTTATCATCCTTTCATATAGTGACTCAAGAGTGGCTCCCATGTAGTTCTCCATTTGCACACCATTATTTAGGATCTCTCCGGTACATAGTGTGCGAAGCTTTATTTGTTTATTTGTTTACATTATATTTTTTGTGGGCTGGGCACCCAGTTGCCTTGCTCTTTTTGCAATATTAAAGACTTAGCACATTATTCATGCTAATGAAGGTATGAAGTCATGAAAAGACAATAAAGCTTTAAATACTTCCTAATGAGCTAAAACAGGAACACAAAACAGGTAATAATGTTTGAAGGTTTTAAAGGTAGCACACAAGCAATTCACTTTGGAGTGGCGGTGAAATACCACATATAGGTATGTATGGTGGACACGATTGGTAAACTTTGGTTTTTAGGAGTTGGATGCACGAGTAGAGCTCATACTCAGTACATGCAACCAACTAAGAGAGCAATAATGGCCATAATCATGCATAGCGATAAAACATTATTAATCAAAGCATAAAGTGATATTACAAGTCAAAAACTAAATTACCATAGAGGCTTTAGGTGACTGGTTTGTAGTCATAACATGATGTAAATATGTGCCAAGTCAACCCAATAAAGCATTAAAGAAGAATACCACAATATTATGTTTTGCATGATGAAAACAACACATGATTCTTTCAATGGCACATTAAGCACTCTCAGCTATTTGAGACAAGTTATACTACAACAATAAATACTAAGAATATGATAAAAATAACATCCAACATGACATGCCAAAGTCTATGCCATAATCTAAAGAGCTTCATTTTGCATCACTATAAACATGAAACATTTTACTCGTCTCCAATACCAATCAACTTATTTGAAACAACTCTCATAGATAATAATCAATAAAGATCAGGGAGCTAATCATACCTAATTAAAGAAAACCAACCAGCTCTGAACAAAATACGAGTGCAAAAACCAGAGCTAAACGCAGTACTAGCAAAAAAGAACACTCGCAGAACAATAAAAGTGAAAACTAGAGTGTTCTATGCAATTAAAACAGAGTGTGTTATTCTCCAAGAAAAATATGTTGGGATCCAACCATATGCTAGAGGAAACAAAACAAAATAAAACTGAAAAAAAAATAAAAATAAAGATGCTCCAAGAACAACACATAGCATATAAAGCAATAAAAATATAGCGTCTAGAAAGATGACCTGATACTTTGTTGATGAAGAAGGGGATGCCTTGGGCATCCCCAAGACAAATTTACGACTTAATGGATCCTCCCTAGCCAACCTACTCATGTGTTCTATAAAATGTTACTATATATGCACTGTGGCGAGCCATATCTAAGAGAAAAAATAGTGAGTTGTTGGGAGTTACGGTGGAGAATATCCAGACTCTCTTTTGTGGTATTAGTAGAACCACCTCGACGGTTCTGAGTCCGATCCTTGTAATCTAAGATTTGCCAAGGCATACTAATGTAACACTTCAATGATGTTTGTAAAATCTCTATTCCCCAAAATATTAGGGTGTTCCTTTGACAACTTACCCGCTAGTGTGTTTATTATAGCAATAACATTCAGCTGCATCCCGGCCCTAGTAAAGCAGGTGCACTTTATGCAGGGATCCCGACGATACAAACAATATCTTATTCCACTACTTGGTTGCCCGCTTCATGTGGACCGCAGTTAGGGAACTTCTAGCATCTCTTGGATTTTCTTTTTTGGCATTATGTTGGTCCATGTGGACTACTAGGAACACATTTATGACCTAATGGATCCTACCTAGCAAACCCACTCGCGTGTTCTATAAAATATTATTTTATATGCATTGTGGAGAGCCATATCTAAGAGGAAAGATAGTGAGTCGTTGGGAGTTGCGGTATAGAAGATCCGGACTCACCTTTGTGGCATTAGTAGAACCATCTTGTACTCTAAGCTTTGCCAAGGCACACTAATGAAACACTTCAGAGATGTTTGCAAACTCGCTATTCCCCTAAAGATCAGGGTGTTCCTTTGACAACTTATCCTCTAGTGTGTACCGTGTAGCAATAATATTCAGCGGCGTCCTGGCCCGAGTAATTGCAGGTGCGCTTTATGCATGGATGCCAACAATACCAACCATATCTTTTTTCAGTGTTCTCGGTCGGCTGGTTCATGTGGAGCACGTTTAGGAAATTGCTAGCATGTAATCGGAACATACCGTATTAGGCTGGCGTGTACCGTAGTCTCCAACATATCACGGGCTGATTGAAAATCATCTCTTGGATTTTCTTTGTGGCATTATGTTGATCCCTATGGACTACTGGGAACAAACTTATGACCTAAGGGATCCTCCCTAGCCAACCCACTCACGTATTCTATAGAATATTATTTTATATGCAGTTTGGAGAACCATATCTAAGAGGAAAGATAGTGAGTCGTTCGGAGTTACAGTGGACAAGATCTGAACTCTACTTCACGGCATTAGAGATTGCCAGAGCTATATCGAACCAAAAAAAGATGGTCAGAGCTATCTCCATGTGTTATATGTTAGCTGCTATCTTCTTTGTTCATCTTTACTTTGCCTGTGAACTTTATGTTCGGTTTGTAAGACTAATATGTTTCAAAGAAGTAAGCCCATCTTATTTCGTGAATAAACTGGATCTACAACCTAGCCAACCAGATTTTATGTTTTCACAGATGCACATTTTGGTTCTTATTATTTCACATAAAATTATTGTGGAGGGTTCGTGTACTACATCCCTTTGTAATAAAAGCTAATATATTGTATTCTATGGGTATTAGTTTTATTAATTTAGCGTTGGGCTTCTCTGGAGCCTTTTCTCTGAAGACAGCAAACCCAACATTTCACTGAAGCGTTTGTGAACATATAGAAGGCAGATGCCGCACTAGTAGAAAACCTCTCATCCATCTAAGCCTTTAGTACCGGTTCCCTTACGAACCGGTACGAAAGGCGTTATTCATACCGGTTCCAAGGGTGGGACATCTATACCGGTTCGTTATGGACCTTTAATACCGGTTCGTATTACGAACCGGTATGAAAGGATTTCTGCCCAGTTTCCAGGCGGTGGTGGGGCCAAGTGACAAGGTATCAACTTGTCAATGCCTATGGATTGTAGGCTAGGGTTTAGTTGAAAGTAGAGGGCAAGTAGATCTCGAAGGTTTCAGCCGAAAAGTACTCGACGATTATGAAAACTAGGGTTGTAAACAATGATTCGATGATTTTCTGTCCCTCGACTTCTTATATAGGAGGCGGAGCCGAGGGATTCTTGTAGTACAAGTTACATAGTTCGGGAAGGTTTCTAACTCATCCCGCAAGATTACAAATAACACTTCCTATTACAACTCTTATCTTTCCTTAAATATATTTTGGGCTCCCGAATCCTCTTATTCTTCGGATAGTGGGCCTTCAGTAAACCCCGGGTACTATCTTCAGCAGCCCATTTGGGATGCCTATGTCGTAGCCCCCAGATTTTGCTTGAATCGTAGAGTCAGAAAATCTCCACTGTTTTATTTTTATTCGACAGCTTCAACTTTTCTATATTTCTTCACATAAAATTCTATATTGTATAGGGATAATGGTAGTTGGGGCTAGTTCATCTGACGGATCAGGTACTAGTTAACTGCTCTAGTGGCAATCCGCAAAAACCTACTTCAAGATCACGTCCCCGGACATGATCTCAGGATACGGTATCCGACATGCGCCGCTTAAGGTCTTACCATTCGTCGAGTCCCAAGAAAATTTATCGGGCACCTAACGCGTCCGTTAGATTTTCTTCGTATCCGCTGATACTGATAAAAGTAGCAAGCGCAGCCTTCGGCGATGCCACGCCCAACAGAACGGATCTCGGTCTTACCTTCGCAAATTTGCATTAAATTGATCACAATTTTGGCGTTCTGAGAATATATTGTCGAGTGCTTTTTCGGCTGTTGGAATGGCACATTTTATCGAGTCAAAGATGACTTAAACTGCCCGACGGAGTATATGCAGAGTTAATTATAACTCGAAATATACTCTTTTGCTCTTCTATCTTTCTTTTTTATAATTTCATCGGGCACGCGACAGCGTTCCCGATGGAGTAGCCCCGAGGCTACAGCCAAGGATTTTTCTTGGTTGTAGGCTCCACGCCTCATGCCGCTATATTCTCTTTATCTCCCAAAGTTTTATAATTTCTCGCGGGAACACGCTCCGATGGGAGTAGCCTCGAGGCTATGAACAAATACTTGTATTTGGTCACAGGCTCACGCCATTTCTATTTTGTCTGTCTAGATCTTTTTTCCTTTTTCTAAAGTAGCCCCCAGCATTTGATCAGAAACTTGTATTTGATCAAAGGCTCAGCATTATTTTTTCCATGTCGACTTTTATGAAGTTGTGTAGTCGAATTTTTCCTTCTGCCAAGATGACGTTAATGCTGACGATAGCCACGATCGCTAGTCAGAATTTTTCGACAAGTCTATTCTCGCTGCCATGCGGGCCCAATTGATCCACTTTCTTGACACGTCGTGCAAGTGGGGGACACACGTCCTCCGCTTTTTCGGGCACACGCACCGTAACTTCCCCAATGTTAAGTTACTTTTTTACCCTTGTTGCCACGTGGTTATCATCTATCACACATATTCCTTATCCAACGGTTCGTCGTTTCGCCGCACCCTTATATAAGATCATCATCTTCCTCCTTGAGCACTTCCGCTCGCGCCGTCCCCCCTTTTCTCATCTGCAAATTTCTTCCTGCGATCCACAATCTCCTAAGCTCCTCGCTTCCAAGCTGCAAACCCTGCGCCATTGTTGATGCCACCGCGTCGATTAACAAGGCACAGACAGCACGCCGGAATCCTCCATGGTCGCTGTGGATCTTGGAACCGCGGAGCGGGAAAGGTCCAAAATTTCCACTCAAGATGTCAATATGCTCGAAGAAGCTGGGGATCAGCAAAAGCCCAAGGCATTGTGCTTCCCCAAGGAGGAGAGCCACCCAACCCTCCAATGGGGTACCGGGTAAGTTTTGTCGACTACCTCATCCGCGGTCTTTCCGCCCTATTCATCCTTTTCCGCGGACTGCTCTTTGTCTATGGTTTGCAACCTCCCCACCTCACGCCGAATTCAATCCTCCACATCTCCATTTTCATCACTTTGTGCGAGGCCTTCCTTGTCCAGCCTAATCGGGCGCTATGGAAGCGCATTTTCCGTCGCGCAATGGTTCTCCCAATGTCGCCAATAATATAGGCGGCGTTGTAATTTCGTTCGCCCCACCGTCGACTACTTCGACGTCAAGCTTCCCGACTCAGTTCAAGGATGGCGCAAGAAGTGGTTGTACATTCAGGAGGAAAACCACGGATGTGCAGAAGACAACATCCTCCTTTTGATGGCGCCGAAAAAATCTTTCGCCGCCGCTCATGGGACGCGGAGGCCACCGAAGAAGAAAGGGCGTCGACAGAAACCTTGATGGCTCGTATCCACGAGTTGCAAAATACTCGCGGCAAGGAGTTATCGGGTATCCAAATCACGCATACTTTCTTAGGGACTAGGTGCAGCCGCTTGGCTCGCAAGCATCCTCTCCGGAAATATGCCGGCGACAAGGACGTAGATCGGCTGTCGTGAATTTGGAGGTCAAGGATTTAGAAAGACTTGTCCGAAAAATTTCATCTCTCAGCAAAAAAGATGCTGTCCCTTCTTCTTGTCGAGTGACGCCATTCAGCGCCGCCAATCCACTTCCCGAGGTAATCTTTGTCTATTGTCCTGGTGTTGCTTTGCTGTGTTTTTTGTAACTTGATTTCTGATATCGGTCCCTGTTTTTATTTTGTACAGAATCATCCAGACCTTGTCTCGCTTCCTCCTCTCCCTGAAGGTGGAGAAGTCGAAGAAAGGGCGATTGTCACTGATGACAATCAAGAAGCCCCATCTTTTGTGAATGAACCCAGATTCTCGAAAATCTGCGGGTTCTTCCGAAGGCACCGCGTCGGCACAATCTCCTCCTCCCGCTGTCTCCCCGAAAGGCAAAAGGAAAAGGAATGATGTCGAAGATTCGACACTTCCAAAGCCGAAGAAGTTGATCCTTCACATCAGAAGGCAGCTTACGATCCTTATCTTGAATTCCTCGTCAGCTCGTAAGTCATTTTTATTTCTCCTTATTTCTGTACTCGAAATGTTTATCTTGTCTTGCTTTTTATGCTGTCAATTTTTAATCACAGCGATGATGAGGAAGAAATACCAACTATTGACGTGGCTCCTCGGACGAGCACGTACTTTACTTGCCTCGGACACGTTAGTTGAAGGAGAAGAATCCTTGCCTCCTCAACGAAACGTCGTCACCACTACTCCGCCATCAAGCCCCCTTGCTCCTTCACCAAAAAGGACAAGGATTGAAACGATCATTGAGCCTGCCCCTCAATTGTGTAGCTCTTCTACTCTGCTCTTGGATGATGTAAGTTTTTTAATTTTCTTGCCGATATCTATATTTCATCTATTTTGCTTTTTCACGCCTTCACTCTTTTTCCATACCGATGTTTTTCTTTCTTTGTTCTTTTTTGACAGCCCATGATCAAAGAGCTTATCCGCATCGGATCCCAATTCATTGGGTACCGTGAATATGCCAAAGCAGAACGAAGGTAATAACTTTTTTTGTCGTTGTTTTTGACTTCTTGCTCCTGTCGTTTGTCGCAATTTTTGACCTTTCTTTTTTTATTTCGACAGAGAAACTTGCAGAGGCCAACAAACGTGCCGACGCACTTGCTCAAAAACTGGAGCAAAGTGTAGCGGCCCGCAAGAAAGCCGAACTTGTTGCTAGCGAAGCCAAGGCAGAGGTTGATGAAGCCAAAGCAAAAGCTGCTAGTGTCGAGGATCTGCAGAAAAGGCTTGAGGATGCTGAAACTGCTTTGAACGAGCACAAAGCCGCACAGGCTGCTCGTGAGCAGGGGATCCTCAAGCGCCTGAAATCACAAAGTCGACGCATTCAAGGTAATACTATTGATCCCTTCTATTTTTTATGAGACCCGTCGTTTCTTGTTTCGACCAACGTTTGTTTCCTGTAAGGTGCCAAACAAACCAAGAGTTTGACCTGAAATCCCGACAATGATCCTCTCCTTGACGCACTTTCTTATCTGGAGCTTCATGGATCCGAAATTCGTGAAGGCGTGGCGAATGCCGATCGGTTCGGCGTTGTTCCCCTACTTCTTCCCAAGAAAGAGGAGCCCAAGACTTTCCTTACCCTTGCCTGAGCTTCAATTCATCGAAGACCTTGGACGAAGATGCGCCAGAAAACATGAAGATTGCCGTCGAGAGTATGTTGCCTTGTCGCGACAGCCAACAAACCGTTGATTGGATGAAGGTTGGCGACACCGATCGATAGAGCAATCAAGATGGAGGTCGTTGATTAAGGCAGCCAAGCCCAACACGAAGAAAATCCTGGCCTATCTCGGGATCAAACCAGCTTCAACTCCTAGCTCATCAAGGCCTGAGGTCTAGTTGCATGCCTCTTTGTTTTTTCTTTAATGTTTCTTTTGCCCTTGTCGCCAATTTAGCTATGGCAACAATTATCCTGGTAGTCCTTTAGGAGAAACTTCTTTTTGTAATGCCGATGTAAATATTTCTAGAAATTAATGAAATTCCCTCGGCACTATCATTGATCCCGGCGCTTTCTTTTCCAGATAATATTTGACAACTATTCGACCAATCCTTGCTCTACGATGCTTCTCCTGTTTTTCCTTTCGAAGAAAATGATAGTTGATACCGAATTTTTGAAGGTTCTTCGAGCAAACATTTCTGAGGATTTGCAAGAACTTCGACAAATAACTTCAGATGAAGAAAACTCGCAATGATGGAACAATCTCAAAAGCATCTAAAAAGAAAACTTGCTCTCCAACAAGCCAAAGAAGCTGTGGCTGCCAAGGATACTGCTGTATTGGAAGCAAGGGAGCCACTACCCGAGAAAATAGCATGCTCGAGCTAATGTTGGAGGCTAGCACAGATATGTTAGGTATGTTTTTCTAACCTCGCAATGCCTCCTCTTTACTTTGTTGTGCCCCCCTTCAAATTTCTTGCCTTGTCGCTTAATAGGCTCGGTTCTTGATGCAGATCGAAGAGTGAACGAGAGAACAAATCTTCTCGTCAATCTTTCCCTAACTATACGTTTATTCTCGGGGTTCTCGAACGAACCCAAGAAATTGTCGTTCAAGACGGCTTGCCAAGTGCGAATTTCTCAACTTTTGCACGTGACAACATTAACCCTTGTTTACAAGACTTTGTTTCCTCGAAATGAAGTTCCCAAAAACACTTCCTGGAATTATTGGAGGTATTCCAGAGATGCTCCTCAGATTCATAATTTTGTGCAAGCTCAATTGACTTGCTGGAGCGAGGTTCGCCATGATTATGATAAATATTTGTCATCCAAAATTAGACCCCATCAAGATTGTTGTCGACACTGCCAAGAAATCATGCTAAGAATGATACTGATCAATCAATGAGATGGTAACCCTCTGGTGGGATTGAAATGGCGATAGATGAGCTTGCCGGATGGACCTGCACTTTCGTCAAGGGTCCTATGTCAGCATAAACAAAAGGCAATCCAGAGGTTTGTTCATGTGATAGTATTTTAGGCTTTGACTGACTTGTACTATATTGGACAACATTATGTCTCTCAGATTCTTTTTGATTTCCGAAGAAATTTGTTGTATATTGTAGAGTGCTCTATGTTGTTGGAGCCACCGAGCCTTCTGACTAGAGTTCGTACTGTTTTTTCCATCTCGAAGACTTTTCTTCTTGCTGTAAGGAGATATTTTTAAATTTGCACCGAATAGGTTGCAAGCGTCTAAGTTCTATATTTTTGTTGCGAGGTTTCTTGGACCAAAGCAATAATAAGATTTTTGACGTGTACACTATATTTATAATTTTGTTACTTCCGATATTTGGCGAGGTATTTAGTGTACCAAGGCGAAATATTTTGGTAAGTCTAATTTGTCTATATTGTACGTATTTTGAGACTTGAAGGCGTTGAGCCCCGAGCGTGTCGAAGAATAAGAAATATATCTCCACTATCTTTATTATATTGTAACACCGCGAGCCCGCCTTTTTTAAAAACCTTTCCGGCCCCACTCGGTGCCCCGAAAAGGAAAAGAGGGCGTCTGGAAGCTCGTGGCGTTTCAGTACATTGTATTTTTAAAAAGAGAAGGACTATATTTTGACTCTAAGCGTAGAACCGCCTCGAGCCGTGCTACTGCCTGTGGGTTTTTCTCTGAACCCCGTTCTCTTGTCTTTTATCCCGTACGCTCCTCCTTCAATTACTTCCGTTATGATGTAGGGGCCAAGCCATGGCGACTGAGTTTTTCGGTGCTGCGCCTCTTTTGGATTGAGTCGCAAATTAAGTCTCCGACTTGAAAAGATCTTTGGTCTCAAATGCCGATCGTGGTAATTTTTCGTGTCCTCGCCGATATTTGGTTACCCTTGATAATACTTTCTCGAGCTTCGTCGAGTGCGTCGACGTCGTCTTCCAATGCTTTCCTCGAAAGCTTCTTCATTATAATCACCAGACTCTGGGAGTCGTGAGCCTATTTCTACTGCGTATCGCTCCGTCCATGGACAAGAAAACGGTGGTCTCCCGTGTCGTCGTACGGTGTTGTCTTGATGCTCCATAACACACTTGGTAATTCTTCTGGCCAGATATGTCGAGCTTTTTCCAGTGGTCCTAGAAGGCGTTTCTTGATGCCATTGCAGATGATTCCATTGGCTTTCTCGACTTGACCATTGGTTTGAGGATGCGCAACTGACGCGAAGTGCAATTTGATGCCTACCTCTACACAGTACGCCTTGAACTCCTTTGACGTAAAGTTGCTGCCATTGTCTGTGACAATGCTATGAGGTACTCCAAATCGAAAAACGATGCCCTTCACGAATTTTATTGTTGATGCTGCATCTCGGTGAATTTATCTAGCTTTGCTTCTATCCATTTTCAGGAATTTAGGACAAGAACTCAAAGCACTGTCCTCCAGTTAAGCTTTGTGCAACTTGCCCCACCATATCAAGTCCCCATTGGGCAAAGGGCCATGACAATGGTATTGGTGTTAATTCCGCCGCTGGAGAGTGAGGTTTGGCGGCGAATCTTTGACACGCGTCGCAAGTTCTTACTATTTCCTTGGCATCCTCGATTGCTGTCAACCAATAGAATCCTGCCCGAAAAACTTTGGCTGCAATAGCTCGACTACTTGCGTGGTGGCCACATATTCCTTCGTGTACATCCTTCGGAATTATTCTTCCTTCTTCAGGTGTGACGCACCTTTGCAAGACGCCTGAAATACTTCTCTTATATAATTCTCCTTGATCACTGTAAAAGCTTTAGATCGTCGAATAACTCGCCTTGCCTCAACTGGATCATCGGGTATTTTTTTCCTGAGGATGTATGATATATATGCTTGCATCCAAGGAATTTGTACCATCATCACAAGTTCTTGGTCCTCTTCATCCTCCGTGGTTTTTGAGGGGCGTCGAGGTTTTCTCTTCCTTTGCTTTTTTCTGCACCTTTCGGCTTCGTTGATCTCTCCGCTATTTCTTCCCATAAAAATACTCCTGGCGTGATTGGGAGGCACTGCGACCGATAAGCTTCATGAACGTCGGCTTCATCATTGCTCAGCCTACCGATGTGATTTACCTCGCATCCATCAAATGTACCTTCGAGCTATTGTACACCTCCCTGTATGCCATCATGCTATCATTGATCGCATCACATTGGTTCATGATTTGCTGAGCCACCAATTGTGAGTCGCCAAAGATTTTTAGTCGAATTGCGCACCGCCAGCTTTCGCCATCTTCATCCCATGCATGAGAGCTTCATATTCCGCTTCATTGTTAGATGCGTTAGGGGAACGCACGTCATCCGAAGGATGTATTTCAGCTTGTCGCCTTCACTGATATAAGTACTACTCCTGCGCCCGGCTCCTTCTACTCTCTTGGACCCATCGGGTTCATGGTCCAGGTTCTCGACAAACTGGGGTCCTGTGTTTTGCAAACATCCACTCGCAAGAACCGCGAACTTGCACTTGATTGCTTTCTTTTCATCGTGATGTCCCGAGGGAAAGTTCTATTCCCAAAGGGAGACACACGCCTCGAGCTTTCCGGGATTGTTCAGTATATTTGAAAGAGGTGCTTTGTTGACTACTATTATCGGGTGTGCCAAAAAAGTGGCGCAACTTCCTTGCCGTTGCAATAACTCCATATGCTAGTTTTTGGTACTACGGGTACCGCTGTTTCGATAAAACTTCACTCATGAAATATACTGGCCTCTGACCTCCATGAAGTTTCCTTCTTCTTCTCTTTCAACAACTAACACCGTGCTAACCACTTGGGTGTGGCTGCACATACAACAGAGAGGTTCTTTCTCTTTTGCCGCCACCAAGATTGGTGGTGCCGAAATTGTTCGCTTGCATCCTCGAAAGCTCTGTCGGCTTCTTCGTTCCACTGGAATTTCTCTCCTTGCTTTATCAGTGAGCGTAAAATGGTAACGCTTTTTCTCCCGGCCTGGCGACGAATCTGCTCAAAGTTGCGACTCGCCCCGTTAGCTGTCGTATTTCTTTCAACTTTGTTGGCTTCCTCATCATACGATAGCTTGTATTTTATTGGGTTAGCCTCAATTCCTCTTGCTGAAACTAGAACCCCCAGAAGTTCTCCCGCCGGGACGCCAAAAGAACACTTCGTCGGTTTAGCTTGAGGCAGAATTTGTCGAGGTTGTCAAAGATTTCCTTGAGATCCTCGATCAGTGTTGCCCCCTTTTTTGATGTGATAACGACATCGTCGATGTATACTTGCACGTTTTTTCCAATCTGTGTCGCTAAACACTTCGCATCATCCTTCCGATATGTTGCTCCTGCTGCTTTTTTAAAACCAAAGGCATTGCTCGCAGCAAACACGCCGTAAGGTGTTATGAACGCTGTTTTTACTTCATCTTCTTCTTTCAGACCTGATCTGGTTGTAACCAGAATATGCGTCCATATGAAGGAAAGACGTTCACATCCAGCCGTGGAGTCGATAATTTGATCGATCCTCGGGAGGAGAAAGTGATCCTTGGACAATGTTTATTGAGACACGTAAAGTCGACGCACATGCGAAGGACCTTAGTGTTTTTCTTCGCCACCAACACTAGATTTGCTACCCATGTGGCTTCGTGAATATCTCTTTGATAAAACCAGCTTCTCATAGTCGATCGATTTCTCGATGTAAAGATGGCCTGCGTTTGGTTCCGAAAAACGCCGTAAGGGTTGTTTGATTGGTCTGCCAATGGATCCAAGTTTAGGTGGTGCCTGCAAACCCCCTGGTACTGGGGGCATGTCGGGCTGGACACCATGCAAAAGATTTTCCGGCTTCTCACGAGAACTCAAGGAGTCGCCGCTTCATATTGCAGGTCCATGTCAAGCATGGCGGACGTCGTTTTTCGGCCCTGGTTTGATGAATTTGCACTCCCTTAGAATTTTTCTCTTGTATTGAAAGTTGATTCTTTGTTTGGCCTTCCAACGCGTCCGCACATCGAGTCGGGTCATACTCCTGACGCGCATACTCCGCCATCCCGAAAGTTTCTCGATATCCTGGAAAATCCTTATCGCACTTATCGGCTAAGGCGAAGCTTCCCTTGACTGTGATTGGTCCCTTTTGGTCCAGGCAACCTCCACAACAATTATGTGTATAGTGTGGCACTGCCATAAATCTAGCATATGCTGGTCGTCCCAATGTAGCCGTGGCATTACACAAAATCCATGACTTCACCCAGCCTCTCGATGAGACTTTCGGTTCCAAACCGGACCGTCGAGATTGATCTTCCCCTAATGGATAACTGGTTTCTCCAGATACCAGGAAACTTTGTGTCTGTTGGTTTGGGTTTGCTAAGCGATATGTTCATCTTCCTCAATGTAGACCGAGACATAAGGTTTAAGTTACCGCGCCGTCTATGAACACTGAGAGATATCAAAACCTTTAATAACCGCCGCAAAATAAGTGCCGATCGCCCGGTCAAGGAAACTTAAGCCGCGGATGATTCGTTATGGTGAAGCCAATATTTTGTCTCGACTGGGCTAAGATACTAGATCACAGGAGGCATTTTTCGCTATGAACACCGTCGTGAGATTACTTTCGAGCTCTATTGATGGCCTTCCTCAATCATCGACACCGTCCGTTGGAGTTAGGACTGGCATAAGGTGGTGGTGGAGGTGCTGCCGCCA